>BQNB010007440.1:0-15932 GCA_026074375.1 Tanacetum coccineum | reverse complement strand
CCCCCCCCCAACACTTAAGTTAATCATTGTCCCCAATACTCTATAGAAGTACCCGTAAAAACGAATAAAGGGAAAATAAAACAAAGAAAAAAAACTAGTACTCCCCTGGTTTGATCAATAATGAAGAAGAAACATGTGATAACTAGTTAGATCGTCCTTCAAGAATCATCCAATGAAACTTCCTAAGAACTTCCAAGCTTCTTCTCATCAAATATAGCCTGTAATGAAAGACAAAGACAACTACACCAAGCGTAAAATCCACGGGTGAATGATAAATGCAACCTCATTAACTAAGTTTAGACTCTATGAAAGCAATAAAGATAAGATGAGAGTAATGTCATAATCATAGGTTTTTACAGATTTACAAAAGAATTACATATTTTAGATGTTACACAAGTTATATTTTCAAAAATACTTAAAAATTTTAAATTTTCTAGTAGCTGGCCTCATGACGCCGTCAGGAATATCCTGACATCGTCACAGAGGTTAAGCTAACAGCGTCACGTATAATCTGTGACGCCGTCTCCACACTCTGTGAAAATTCACTTTTTGTTTTTGATGAAAAATTTCTTGTACGTAATCTTCTAAGTTATTTCCTGTACCAAATACTGCATAAAACCTGAGATTTGACAATACAATCATATGACTTGAAACAAACATGCAAGACACACAAAATACACATAACACACAAGACATACCTAATATGCAATAAATAAAAGATTAGGTTGCCTCCCAATAAGCGCTTGTTTTTGTTCGAGTCATAAGCCTGACTCTACGCTTATTTGACAAGCAAAAGGTTGGTCTCCCCAACACTTGAGGTTAAGTGAGGGTGATAGTAGCGATACACACCATTTCGATGGAGGTATGCCACGTTGGGTGAAGGTGGTGTGTGAATAGTCAATGGTTCTACTACCTTCATCCTAAAACTACCCGGACTATATGTGTTGATGGGTGGGTAGGTTCCTCTTTTGTCTCCTAGATTTACATCTAAGAATTGAAGATTGGGTAAAGGTTGAGGCTCCGGTTCATCAATACTAGGAAACTCCCTAGAACTAGGAAAGAGGTCATAACTACAAGTATTCAAGCCTAAGTCCTCTAGTTTCGTATGGTCCAAAGGTTCTACCTTCATCAGGAGTCCTATAGTCTAATCTACTTCTTCCAAGCAAGTCACGGGCGGTGTGTATACCTCAAATGATGGGAGGACTTGTGGGGTACTTTGTGGGCTCGGATTTTCCACCTTATCCTCCATCATATCTAGATCACCTATAATCTCATCATATGCTAACCATGACATGAACTTAGGCATCTTAACCATAACTATCTCACATTCTAAATCCTCCTTATATGTTCTCTTAGGTTGTGACTTAGGCAATTCTATCATGTCATCCAACTTACTGGTCATTGCTAGGGAGCTCTTCTCAAAATTTTGATGCATTTGGTCACTTTTCCTAAGGGTCTCAACAACAAAAGTTGATCCTAAACACAAAGGTTGTTCATATGAATCCATCCTAGGTGAAGGCTCATATGGATCTTTAATTTTACTAGGTAAGGAATTTTGTGTGCGAGGATATTCTACTCCATCATTCATCATTTTATATACTTTCTTAAGATTCTCTAAGTCGCTTTTATAATCTTCCGGATAATTTTCACGGTAATATTCTATGAAGCGCTCAAATTGTTCTCCCGTTAACGACTCAAGTGTGATTTCATCCAACATGGTGAGGAATGACATATTTACGAACAAACACACAAAGAAGAGATAGACTACGAGAAAGATAATTGACAAGAAATTAAATCTCACTTGATAGGAATCTTGTGAGTAGACCTAAGCTAGATTAAATCCAGAACCTATGCTATTCCCTGGCAGTGGTGCCAAAAACTTGATTGCGGTTGTCGTTAAACTCTAGCAAAACAGTTTTACAACTCCCTAGACAGTGTACCAAATCGTTGTAGTGTAGTATAGGCAAGACTCGGGGGTTGTTATCGTTCTCCAGGGGAATAGGTTGGGAAGGCTCGAACAGGGCTTAGCCGAGATCTACAGGGTTGAAGGGAGATTCTTTTTGTATTTTTATGTTTTATAGAAAGCAGTAAAATCAATGGCTTGAGAGGTTGGTTGTTTAACTAATTAATTAAACTAAATCTATTCTACTAGTGATAACTTTATGATAAAAAGATGTATTTACTTAATCATGTACTACTCCTTAGACTGCTTCTCCTAATCCTATTGCTTTGTCACACTTGTGATGATATGTGTAAGTATTTCCTAGGTCATGAACGGATTACACGAACCCGCCGTCTATGTAATATTCTATTAGGGCAATGCACAAGTAAGGTAGTATGAAGACTATTACAAGGCCCCTAAGAGTACATTACATGCATTTGAAATATCTTAAGAGGGATCAACCATATTAGGGGTAAGGTAGTATGAAGACTATTACCGCTGGTATCCTTTCTTCACACTCGCGTTTCCTTAGACGTTTATGCTAATTTAATATCTAATGGCTAGTTTTCTAAAGCCTAACGTGCACATCCAACACAAGAAGCAACATTAAAAGGATATACAATCTAAGTTTCATACAATCATAAGTAAATACAAGGGATGGTTTAGCCTAGCATGTTATAAAGAAAGCAAGAACATAAATTAATCAAACAACACATAGACATATTGAATGATTAAAGATAAACAATCTTACTTGATTAAAATATAGATTAAGGTCAGTTACAATAGGGTTTTTAAGCCCTAAAGACGGCCTAATAGCTGACAAAATACTTAGGGTTCGACTCCCAAAAGTTATACAAAGTTACACACTCAAAACCCTAAATTCGGTTTTGTATATATAGGTAAAGCGGCGCGACGGCGTCAAGTGTAAGTTATGACGTCGTCGTCAAATAGAATCTTCCAGATATGATTTAAGTCGGTTACGTCCTGACGCCGTCGTCAAATATTTATCGCCGTCACTAGATAGATCGCGACGGCATCGCATTATGCGACGGCGTCGCATTATGCTTGCGACCCCGTCTCCACGCTTTGTGAACACAGTTTCTTCATGAGGAATGGTGTAGGTCCGTAGTCTTGTCTGTTTTTTCTCCAAATGCGCCCAATTCACGTGTATTTCCTCCAAATGCCATCCAAATGTTAAAAACCTAAAAACAAACGATTAAGCACATAATCTAGGCATATTTGCATGATTTAGGGGGTTAAATGACCCCGAAAAAGTGTATAAAATGACACCTCATCATTGTCCATTAGATAAAGAAGGGAAAGGTAAAAGTATACAAGGTTGTTTTTTGTGTGTTTAAAGGTTTACAAGAAGTGCTTGCTGATGTTTAATCCTGTAAAGAGACCGCTGTAATAAACATACATAGTCAGGGTGAACAGAGTCCCGAAAACCTAGAGGCTGATGCATATAAGCTGTCTTAGATAAATCACCATGTAAGAAAGAATTCTTGCCATCAAGATGATGAACCGGCCAATGTCGAGAAGTAGCTAAACTGAGAACAATCCGAATAGTACTCGGTTTCACCACCAGACTAAAAGTCTCATCAACATCCACACCCTCTAACTAAATACTACCATTTGCCACAAGTCGAGCTTTGTAGCGACTAAGAGTACCATAAGTATGATATTTATGATGAAATAACCACATACAACGAACAATGTGGGTGTCCGTCGGTCGAGTTATGAGAGTCCAAGTATTATTTTTAATAAGAGCATGATATTCATCACACACAACATTTTGCCAATTAGAATCATTAAATGCATCACGATAAGATTTAGGTAAAGGAGACACCGAAGACACATGAATATTGAGACGCTCAATGGGACGATTAGTCCTAACATGAAAATGTGTGACCGTAGGGTGAATTGACGAGGGGTTTGGGTTATTTGGTGGAAGTAGGCCCAAAGACCCAACTGTTTGAGAAGTTGTTACCGGTTGTTGGGTTGTAATGGGTAAGGGGTCTGTTGGGCTACGGTTAAAGAAACAGATGGGAAGTGAGCCGGTGTAGTGTGGGCCGGTATAGCTTGTGTAGGAGTATTAACGGGAGTGGTGGGCTCAACAGTGGTTGTCTCATTTTGGTGAACAGTATAGTCACGAGTAGGATTGACCAACATGGTTTGAGGGATAGTATCAAGAGAGTCATCAAGAAAGGTGTAATTTAGTGTCGAAGTCGGTTGTATACTTCCATAGGGGAAAACGGTTTCATCAAAAGTGACATGACGGGAGATAACAATTTTATTGTTGGTTAAATCGAGACAACGATATCCTTGATGGTTAGACGCGTGTCCTAAAAATATGGACGGTGTAGCACGTGGTTCTAGTTTGTGAGTGGGGTAGGCATGAGGATAACATAAGCAGCCAAAGGTTCGTAAAAGAGTATAATCCAGGGTTTTACCAAATAAACTGGTATAAGGGATTTCATTGGTAATAGCAGTGGATGGTAAGATATTAAGGAGGTAAATGGCCATGTTAAGGGCTTCGACCCAAAAAGTTGGTGGAAGGTTGGCTTGGAAAAGTAAGGTTCGGATGAGGTTGTTGATAGTGCGAACCATACGTTCAAACTTACCATTTTGTTGAGAGGTTTTGGCACAAGAAAAAGAAACTGGATGCCATTGTCAGCAAAAAGTTTATGTAGGGCGTTGTCAAATTCACCGCCATGATCACATTGGAATGACTTAATTTCCCACTGGAACTGAGTGTGAACATATTTAAGAAACAAAACAAATTTAGAGAGCACATCAGACTTATTAATTAACGGATACACCCAAACAAATTGCGAATAATGATCCAAAAATAAAACATAATTTTTAAATCCTGAGAGACTCGGAATGGGTGATGTCCACACATCCGAGTGAATAATGTCAAAACAAGAACTGACCATAATATCAGAACTAACAAATGGGAGACTCACGTATTTTCCAAGCTGACAAGCATGATAAAGAACGGGAGGTTTCTCCTTCTTACATGAAATAAAATCAAAAGAAAGAATACGGCGCAACACTTCACTTCCTGGATGTCCAAGACGATGATGCCACATATTTTGACTAACAAAAAATGCATGAGGGATAGGAGATGGAGCTGTGACTGGATAAAGATCCCTCGTGCTATCACATCGAAGAAGCACCCAACGCGTCAGGAAATCCTTAACAGAAAAACCAAAGGAGTCAAATTCAATAGTGCAATTACTATCATGAACGAATTGACGAACATAAATTAATTTTTTAACAATATGAGAAGTAATAAGAACATTATTCAGGTGAAGGGATTTAAATGGAGTTAGCAAAATGCTATGTCCTGAATTGGTGACAGGTATAAAATGTCCGTCACCAACCGAAAAGGATGGATACATAAACGAATTAAAAATAGTACAATAGATAATACCGGCTAACATTGACATCTTTGTGAAAACCTTTTAAGACTTGGTCTCCATGAACCAAATTTAGATAAACACGTTGCACTCGTAAATGCTAACCTATAATCAACTTTTTGTCGAAAGGTGGGTGACATGTGAAGAATATTTTATATGTAAAAAAACAAGGAATCGTTTACCTGCGCGTTACGGCGGGAGTCAAAATGTATAATTTTAACTATGTACAATTATTGGGACATTTGGATTATTTTATATTAAAAAGTCAGATGGTACATGCCTGTTAGGCCCAACCCGGTGAACTGTGTGTCACATTGATATTATTTAATATTAAATCCACTGACCTGATCCAACTTGATCATTCTCTTCACGATCGAAATTCTCCACCCAGTGCTAACTAACTTGATAACAAAACACGTAATCACATACGTGTTATTCATTTATGTATCTAACACGCTGCATCCTTTTCTGAAACCACAGCCCAAAAAAACACACACACACCCCAAATTCATTCTTAAACCTTACCAACACACTCTTTTTCATATGTTTAATTTGAAAATTAAGATGCCATTCGATCAAAGGACGATATCTTAGGTTTGATGGGAGGCAAACGCGGTGGAGTTGGCAGCCGGTGGTGTAGCAACGATTTCAGCGGGGTCAAAATGGAGAAGAAGATAACAAATCATAAGGTACGTGTTTGTTACCTACTAACTCTAATGTTACTTAATATTCTTAGTTATATTTGTTGTTTTGTTACAAGGTGTTTGGATTGTGGTTTAATTGTTTTTCATCAAAACCACTTTGTTGCCGTGATGGGTATGCTATTGATTTTCGATAGGTATGTTATTTTTATATTTCTTATAACCTAATGGTGGGTTTTTATATTTCAGTTATTGATTTGGGATGTTGGAATCTGATTTTTAGGTTTTTCTATGTTGTGGTTGCTATAATGGAATCGGATGTATAAGAAGACAAAATGGTATTTACTCATTAATTGTTGGGTCATTTAGCAATCTTTATGGCAGATGCTAAAACTGATGCCTTACAATGGATTTGTGCATAAATTCAAGTTTAAAGCAAATACTATTGATTCATGTAAGTTGAAGCCATTAAGATAAGGATATAGGTAATATATAGATGTAATTGTAAATCATGTTTTTTGTGGTTGAAATGTAAAGTTCTCTTACTTGAGGCTGCTTACAAACATATCACATATATAATCTCGCGTTCTTTATTGGTTTATATTTACATTACTAGAGGCGTCATTTTTTCCTATTTCTCATGCAATGTAGTATTTTGTTTTGGCAGGGAAAGGTGTTGAAAATTTGGTAACAATAGGTTTTCGCCCAGCTGGGTACACAGTAGCAATATATGCAGCGCGTGCAAATTTGGTAATAATAGGTTCACGTTAATTTCTTTTGATTCATTTTATTTCCGAACATTTTTGCAATTGTTTCTTGATGGTTTAGGTTTGTCTCTCTTTTGCAACTTGGTTTCTCCCGATTATACTGTCTTGCTTCTTTGGAAGTAATAATGCCCTGTTTTGGAGTAGCTCATGGTACCAATGAATCTTTTTGAACGTATGATTGAAAAAGGTGGATTAGGTAAAAAATAACACTATTCTTTTATTTATCTTATAAAAATGAAAAATGATGCCTTAAGGGTTGGTCAATATATCAGGTCGCAGGAAATGATAGCAGTGTATTGAAATTCCAAAAGGTGAAGAGGAAACCTACGCTAAACATTACCAGTGTGTCATGAATTCAAACTATATATATGCGGGGTTGAAGGTACATTTCTTTAGCTTCTTTATGGTTTTATTATGTTTATACTTATATGTTTGTGTTACCAGAAAATTGGAAAGCTCAGTCAACTCTAACGGATACCGTGGAAAAATTCCACGAAAGCTTCAAAAGTTATGTAAATATTCCACATGTATACTTTTGGCAAACATACTGAAAACTTAAAGAATGTTTGGACCTACTTTCATTTTCGTGTTTAATAGCTTATTCATTCTTCTAAATTGCTTTTTTGGGTTCCTTATAGGTGTGCTTTTTACTTTTGGCTGACGCTACTTTTTCCGTAAATGAGTTCTCACAATGACCTCGCCAACGGTAGCGAGATCGCAGCTGAACATCTACGACTAAATAGTGCGATGACAAGTGGTAATCTCATGTAGTTACATGTTGTCATTTATAGAGTTTTTCATTTTTGTTCATAAAATGAGTGCACTGGAATTCTACGGTATAATTTGGGGTCCTACAGAGAAAGGCAGTCGATCCCGCTTATGACTGCAACTATAGTATGTTTTTGTTGTTGCCGGTTAAAAAGGAAATGAAAGTGTATATGCAGGTTCACACTAAACAAGGACCCGTACTTGATTCACTGGGTCTTCCTCTTGCCGTGGTGGAAGGAATTGACAGGTAAGAACAATGGGTCACAACGGTATAAACACAATTGCGGAAGCAAAACCTTCGTTTGACAGCACTTACCCAAACCCGTATGAACCTATGAGGATGCAAACAAATAGGGAAAACTAAAAGCAACTCTAATCAGCCCCTAACAGTCTCAAATCAGCCCCAAAACAGTAGATAATAAATGTAATCAAACACACAGCAAGAACACCAAACTTTTAGCGTGGAAAACCCCAAAACGGGTAAAAACCACGGGACACCTAGTGCCGCTTAAATTCACTATCACGAGGAGGAGGTAACATAAGGCTTCTCTAGATAACACTAGAGGTATACAACAAACATCATAATCGTGGAATCAAGCATCAAGATATATGGCAACAATCAAAGAACAAGAAAGGAAGAATATCACCAAATAAGATGCAATCTGCCCAGGTATGAAAATGGACTTCTAGGCCTCAAAATGAAAACCTCAATGGTCAGAACCTTCCTCTCGATGTCAGGAAGCTACCTCCGAAAGGCGTATATCCGAACGGTGCAATCGTCCGTGATCGAAAAAACACTGCCGGTGGATATGAGGGTATATATATCTCCGAAAATCCTTTCGTTCTTTTCTTTTCTTTCTTTTTCTCTCCCTTACAACTCGTTCACATATCTTACTGCTAACCACAATAATAAGAGTCCTTAATTGACCCAAGATGGGCCTCAATGTGTTGGGCTATTAATCCTCATAGGCTAAGAAAAAATACCCAACAGAATCCCTCCTTTTTCGGCCTTGAGGAGAGTTCGCCATCCCCGGCGATTTGAGCAATCACACCTCAACATTTCTCTTCTACAAGCTACAACATAATTAAGGCCTTGTTCAACATATCGTCAGCATTATCATCCATATGAACTTTATATAAGGTCAAACATACCAATCTTCAATGGATCTCCTAATCCAAATGATCAACGATATCAATATGTTTTGTTTCTTTGAGAAACATCAAATTCTTTAACAAGGTGAATAGCACTTTGATTGTCCACAAAGAACCGCATAAAACGTTGTTGCTTGAAATCAAGTTTCTTTACTCTTTTTTCAATGCTTAAAGCGAGCAAGAAAACCTAGGATCTTCGAACAGTTTCGAATCAAGCAAAACCCACAATATAGTTCATCTTTAAGGCATCAGCGCGCTTGGGGATCAGAGACGACTCCTTGTAATCCGTTGCTTGCTCTGCCTGCCGGGGGAAGATACTCCACCCTCACATTGTAGACAATCCACACAATTTTACAATCGAGTTGCCATGAAACTAACTTGCTACTGCTAAACTGCTTAAACTAACTTCGCACAAACCTGCTTTAAACTGCACTAAACTCATGAAACTGCGAACTGCTCTCAACTAGGGCGTCCTTGGAGCACTGTACCCTAACTCTGAAACTGCTTGAAACTGCTCCCCCCCCTAAGCAAGAGGCATCCAAAATATCTAAGAAGTGAATTTCATTTTGGTGCCCTTATTTCCCAAGAATATCTGAGTCTGTGAAACCAACAAGCCATGTTTCATGGTTTACCATTGATCCTGTTTCCAAATGGTGATACACGGGGGAGCATTCTGTAAAGTACCTCGCAGATATCTAAATATCCATTTAACAGCTTCCCCAACCGGGCTTTCACTATAACCAGGGAAAAAAAAATTGGCAAAGAACCGGACTGAACAACACCAACTGCATGGAGACAAAATACCGGGCCGGATCCGTCCGGGCCGTCCCGGATCCGCACGCCTGTACAATCACAGTATCCTACATCAAGTCTAACCAAAACTTAGCCGCGGGGGCGGCTGGTCGGTCGGCGCGTTTGGGGTACAACACAAGGCTCATAAAAGGAAACGCCTATCTTATAATCCACTTGCTTTTCCAATTCAGTTCCGTTACTGTGTTTGGCACAGGAGTGGCAAGAGACTACTTAATAATTAAATAAAAAAAACATAATTGATAACGGCGGATTACAAGCATAAAAAAAAAAAAAAAAAGCTATAAAAAAATCTAAAAAAGTTTGGTCTACGTACAGCCACAAGATGTTGGAGATAAAGGGAGAGATAGGCAGGGAACTAAAGAACAATTATAAAGAAAAACTAAAAAAAAAAAAGCTGAGTTTTCAAAACAATTAAAAAAAACAAAAGGTATGGGGGTACAGCTGTCTAAAAAACCAAAAAAAAAAAACAAAGCAGGATCCCACACCACAAACTCCACGCCCACAACAACTTACACTACATACACCCCCGATGGCAGAGACCGAGCACCGCCCTCCCAACAACACCCACAACCCAACCTCCCACTGGCATGCGCATCGCTTCTCTCAGGAAGGACCAGCTTTCTCTACCTCTTACTCTAAAACCAAAAAACAATGAACAACCAAGCAAGAGAAAAAGCTAACATTCACACCAAAATACCATAACAAACCAAACCAATCAAAAGAAGCACACCACAAGCCTTAGTCACCCACCAAACACAAACACAAAAAACGGAAAACCCAAACACACATCCTAAATAAATACACACAAACAACCCGACACTACCCCTACATATCACATAATACCACAACGGCCAATAAAGACATATCACCTATAAATAAAGCTATAATAAAAAATAAATCTGTTTCATCTAACAACAGAATACAACTGTCCACAACCAAAAACCACAGCTCCGTTACTACGAGAACTCACACAACACCAACACACCCCAACCCCTTTTTCACACTTTATAATGAGCATAAGGATGCCCTAAATAAGGACTAAATGGACCCAAGATGGGCCCCAATGTGTTGGGCTCTTAATCCTCATGGACTAAGAAAATACCCAACAAATCTCCCCCATTTTCTGTCTATGAGGATGAGTTCGCCATCCCGGCGAACGAGCAACAGATCTTCAACTTTTCTCTTGCTACAGCCTTCGTCAACATATCGGAAGCATTATCATCCGTATGAACTTTATTAAGTTCAAACATACCATCTTCAATGGCATCTCTAATCCAATGATACCGGATATCAATATGTTTTGTTCTTTTATGAAACATCGAATTCTTAGCAAGGTGAATAGTACTTTGATTGTCACAAAGAACCGCATAACGTTGTTGCTTGAAACCAAGTTCTTGCAAAAACCTTTTCAACCACAATAGTTCTTTGCACGCTTCCGTTGCTGCCACATACTCAGCCTCTGTTGTAGACAAGGCCACACACTTTTGCAATCTTGATTGCCATGAAACAGCTCCCCCTGCAAAGGTCATCAAATATCCAGAAGTGGACTTCATGTTGTCCTTATTTCCAGCCAAATCTGAGTCTGTGTAACCAACAAGCATGGGTTTCCCATTTCCAAATGTGATACCCAATTTGGAAGTACCTCGCAGATATCGAAATATCCATTTAACAGCTTCCCAATGCTTCTTACCAGGATTTGACAGGAACCGACTGACAACACCAACCGCATGAGCTAAATCCGGCCTTGTACACACCATAGCATACATTAAGCTACCAACCGCTGAGGCATATGGAACTCTATCCATCTTTTCAATATTCTTCTTAGAAGAAGGACAATCCTTATCAGTAAGCTTAAAGTTGGGAGTTAGAGGGGAACTAACCACTTTAGCTTTATCCATGTTGAACCTGCGCAGCACCTTCTCAATGTATTGCTCTTGTGATATATGCAACTTCTTGGCACCTCTATCGCGGAAAATCCGAATGCCAAGGATTTGTTTTGCTGGCCCCAAGTCTTTCATAGCAAAGGATTTGCTCAAATCTTGCTTCAATTGGGCAATTCTTCCAATGTTCTTGCCAACAATCAGCATATCATCAACATATAGCAATAAGATGATGAAGTCATCATCACCAAACCTCTGAAAGAAAACACAATGATCAGAAAAAGTCTTTCGGAAGCCTTGCTTCCCTATAACCGACTCAAACTTCTTGTACCACTGTCTCGGTGCTTGCTTCAACCCATACAAACTCTTCTGAAGTCTACACACGTAGTCTTCCTTCCCCTTAACCTGAAACCCTTCAGGTTGTTCCATATAGATTTCTTTATCCAGATCACCATGAAGGAAAGCTGTCTTGACATCCATTTGCTCCACCTCAAGATCGAGGCTAGCCGCCAAACCAAGAACAACTCGAATAGATCCCATCTTCACGACTGGAGAGAAAATCTCATCAAAATCAATACCTTTCTTCTGACTGAAACCTTTAACCACCAATCTGGCCTTGTACCTCGGTCTAGGAGTATACTCTTCAGTCTTCAATTTGTAAACCCATTTGTTTTTCAAAGCTCTCTTGCCCTTAGGCAACTTCGTCAACTCAAAGGTATTGTTCTCATACAAGGATTTCATCTCATCTTGCATGGCATCAAACCATTCTTTCTTGTGTTCATCTTCCATAGCTTCTGCATAACACTCGGGCTCTCCCCCATCAGTGAGTAAAACATACTCATTTGCAGAATAGCGTGTGGAAGGATGATGATCTCTAGTGGACCGCCTAAGCGGAACAAATGGTGGCATAGGCACTGGCAACTCAGGATGAACGTCTTCATCTAGGTTTGGTTGCTCTTGAGCATCAACATCATCAGCACCATGTTCTTCATCATTTTGTTCTTCATCATTCTGAATATCATCTCCAAACTGTGCATCAAAATGTTTTGGAGGAACCGGATCTAAGTCAATAGGATCATCATTATGTTGAGGAATTGTCTCCTTCTCAGTCTTCTCAACATCTTTCAAAGTTTGATCTTCGTCAAACTCTACATCTCGGCTGCGAACAAGTTTCTTTTGTACTGGGTCATACAACCTGTACCCAAGTTCATCTTGACCATACCCGAGGAACACACATGGCTTATTCTTCACATCAAGCTTTGATCTTTCATCTTTGGGAATATGCACAGATGCCTTACATCCAAAGACTCGTAAATGATGGTATGAAACATCTTTGCCGCTCCAAACCCTGTCAGGAACATCAAAACGCAAAGGAACACAAGGGGTTAAATTAATAACATGTACCGCCGTATTCAAAGCCTCACCCCAAAAAGAAGCAGGCAACCCTGCATGTGAAAGCAAACATCTGACTCTCTCAACCAAGGTTCTATTCATCCGCTCTGCCAAGCCATTCAATTGCGGTGTCTTCGGTGGAGTCTTTTGATGCTGAATTCCATGCTCTCTACAATACGCGTCAAAGGGGCCAATGTATTCACCTCCATTATCACTTCGAATACATTTAAGTTTCTTCCCTGTCTGCCTCTCAACTAAAGCATGAAACTGCTTAAACACATCCAATACTTGATCTTTAGTCTTCAAGGTGTATACCCAAACCTTCCTTGAATGATCATCGATGAAAGTGACAAAATACGAACACCCACCAAGTGTCTTAGTCTTCATGGGACCACAAACATCGGAATGTACCAGATCAAGTATGTTCTCCGTCCTAAAAGAAGGACGACTCTTAAAAGCACGTCTAGTCTGCTTTCCTGCCAAACAGTGAGAGCACTTCTTCAGGTTAATATCATGCACACCGGATAACACATTCTTCTTAGAAAGAATAGACATCCCTTTTTCACTCATGTGACCAAGTCTCTTATGCCATAACTCGGTCATATCATCATTGTCTATAGCATTGACAATGCTCTTGGAGATCTTCGGATGTGTCATGTATAACTTGGATTCCCTTTTCCCTCTTGCAACAATCAATGATCCGAGAGTCACTTTCCACAAGCCATTACCAGAACTGTTGTGGTAACCATCTTCATCAAGAAGACCTGTTGAGATAATATTGAGTCTCATATCTGGGACATGTTTTACATTATGCAAAACCAATTCCATCCCCGTGTCAAACTTCAAGCAAATATCTCCAATACCAGCAATCCTTGATAGCCCAGTATTACCCATCCTAACAACACCGAAGTCACCTGGTGTGTAAGATGAATAATAATCTTTTCGTGTTGCAACATGGCACGTAGCACCACTGTCAAGAATCCAACTCGAATCATCATTAGCAAGGTTGACCATATCATAATCATAACAAACAAAGAACTCATCTGTGGTGGTATTTACTTCAGTATTGTCATCACCATCATCATCTTTCTTGTGTTTGTTCTTCTGGTTGTTGTAGTTTTTCTTCTTGTTCTCTTTTTTCAACTGTCTGCAAAACTTCATCGTGTGCCCCTTTTTATGACAATGATAACATTCAACATCAGCAAATTTTCCTTTGCTGGAACTACTACGATGATTACCTCTGTTACTCGGGCCTCTGCTTTGACTTCTCCCCCGCCTTTCTGTGACCAAGACATCTGACTGTGAAGAAGAACCCTGTGACTTTCTTCTCGTTTCTTCATTCAGAATACTGCCTTTAGCCAATTCCATGGTGATAACACCATCTGGTGCAGAGTTGGACAAAGATGTCCTAAAAGTCTCCCAAGTATCCGGTAAAGTACCAAGAAGCCACAAGCCTTGAATCTCATCTTCAAACTTGATACCCATACCTGCAAGCTGATTTATAATACCCTGAAAGGCATTTAAGTGATCAGTAATAGGAGACCCATCAGTGTACTTTAATCTCATCATTTGCTTGATTAAGAACAACTTGTTATTTCTAGTTTTTCGAGCATATAACTGTTCAAGTTTGTTCCAAAGAGTACGAGCATGTGTCTCCTCACAAATATGGTTCAAAACATTATCATCAACCCATTGCCTAATATACCCGCAAACCTGTCTATGCAAAATAGTCCATTCTGCATCTGTTTTGTTCTCAGGTTTCTCAGTAGTAAATACAGGCAAGTAGTAGTCTTTAACATAAAGGAGATCCTCCAATTTTCCTTTCCAAACATGATAATTAGAACCATTGAAACTAACCATTCTACTTGTATTAGCTTCCATCATTCAAACAGGTTAAGTCCCCAAATCAAGAACCAAGCTCTTGATACCAATTTGATAGGTAAGAACAATGGGTCACAACGATATAAACACAATTGTGGAAGCAAAACCTTCGTTTGACAGCACTTACCCAAACCCGTATGAACCTATGAGGATGCAAACAAATAGGGAAAACTAAAAACAACTCTAATCAGCTCCTAACAGTCTCAAATCAGCCCCAAAATAGTAGATAATAAATGTAATCAAACACATAACAAGAACACCAAACTTTTAGCGTGGAAAACCCCAAAACGGGTAAAAACCACGAGACACCTAATGCTGATTAAATTCACTATCAATGAGGAGAGGTACACAAGGTCTTCTCTAGATAATACTAGAGGTATACAACAAACATCATAATCTTGGAATCAAGCATCAAGATATATGGAAACAATCAAAGAACAAGAAAGGAAGAATATCACCAAATAAGATGCAATCTGCCCAGGTATGAAAACGGACTTCCAGGCCTCAAAATCAAAATCCCAACGGTCAGAACCTTCCTCTCGATGTCAGGAAGCTACAGTCCGAAAATCGTGACGATCCGATGGTGCAATCTCCAGTGATCGGAAAAACACTGCAGTTGGATTTGGTGATATATAACTCTAAAAATATTCTTTCTTTTCTTTTCTTTTTCTCTCCCTTACAACTCTTCACACATCTTACTGCTAATCACAATAATAAGAGTCCTTAAATAGACCCAAGATGGGCCTCAATGTGTTGGGCTATTAATCCTCATGGGCTAAGAAAAAATACCCAACAGGAATTGCTAGACAGATACGAATACAGGTATGTTTATAACTGATAGTGCGACGCCAATTATTGCTTGATATCCTTGCCTAAAGTATTAAACCTACTTAAGAATGTGGGTGTAAACGTTTCTTAATGAGCAATTACAAAATGGTTTTTTTTTGTAAAAAGTTTCCCATTTATGTTATCTTGATTCATTATTTATGTAATGACTTAAATATGCGGCCTCCATATTGCAGTTGTGTAAAACTCTGAAGATGTGGCCCCTGGCTACTTCATTGCTCACCACGACTTACAATCTTGGAGAAACTGCTCTTTTCTGTGCAACCCGTTTTGGCAATACCAAAATTTATCTGTTTTCTGTAAGAACAAGGGACTCAGAACTCCTTAACCGAATTGGACTAAAGGACCTTTGTTAGATATTAGAAAAAGACTCGGTCACCCCGTGTATTTTACTGTTTATTATAGCTCGTAGTTTAATAGTTAAT
>BQNB010007439.1:0-93561 GCA_026074375.1 Tanacetum coccineum | reverse complement strand
AATTAGTCTCCCAAAGATAAATAACCAAACCAAAACTACACAAGTATAACTATTTTTTACTCATCTATTGATCCTATACGCCACCTGCTATTGAGCTATCCATTTTTAGCCAAGCATTTACACTTTTTCAACTAACTCATCAGATAAAGCATTGAATGTTCTTTCCATAGTTTAGTGAAAATACAAGTTTGGTGTCTAATTAAGTAATTTACAATTTCTTTCCCAAAAATAGATAACGAAAGCAACACTAAAATAAGTAACTTTGACTCAGCTATTGGATCTACAAGGCACCTGAGCATCTATCCTTTTGTTAGCCTAACATCTACACTTATTAAACTAATTCATCAGATATAGCATTCTAGTTTCTTTAATAGTACTGAAAAAATAAGTTGGCTGTCTAATCAAGTATTTTCTAATTTGTCTCCCAAAAATAGATAACCAAAGCAACACTATTATAAGTTGGTATGACTAAGTCATTGGACCTACAAGGCACATGAGCATCTATCCCTTTTTAGCCAAATATTTACACTTATTCAACTAATTCATCAGATATAGCATTGAAGGTTCTTTAATAGTTCTGAAAATAGAGGTTGGGTGTCTAATCGAGTATTTTCCATTTAGTCTCCCAAATATACATAACCAACCCAACACAAGTCTATTTTGATTTGAATTACCTACTCATCCTATATAAGGCAGATGATAATGTATCCATTTTTAGCCACGCATTTACACTTATTCAACTTATTTATCAGATAATGCAATAAATGTTTATTACTAGTCTCCAAGTGATTGTTCTTTTTATTGAGGGATCACTTGGCACCACTCAACTTATCTAGGTTTACACCAACTAAATAAGTAAAAAATGCAGATACGTAATTATGTCAATTTTCTAAAATTAAAAATCTAAATGATTAATAAAGGTTACTTGTAAACACTCTCTAAGTAAGATATACCAGTCACACCATTCAATATCATACGTTAGACCGCTATCATAGAATGTTACAACTCCTGAGGGTAAATCTAAATGTGATAGACACCAATGCGTGTCAGTTTCATTAATAGGCATAAAGACCTACATTGTTAAACAAGAAATTTTTGGTTATTCAACGTTCTACAGATAAACAAGAAGCGAAATATTAAGTATAAGCATAACCTGATCCAAATCCCTCCATGCAACCTTGTACCGGGAACCGTCAGCATACCATACGGGGATGGAGTCTTGTAGGAGGATTTGAACAAAATAAGCACCCACCATCGCCCAACGAGCCTCAGCAGTCTTACATGCCACATGTAATTTACCCACAATTCTATGTGCTGTAAACAAGATAAACTATACATTGAGTATATCAACATTCAAATTAAAAAAAATTAAACATAGGGTTTTATATATAATTACCTCATCCATTATCCAACCTTTCTTTGTTGGGTCTAAGCACACTAAACTTTCCCAAAACCTTCTATCAGCCTAAACATCTTTGCACCAAGGAAACCTACAGCGTAGGGGGCCTCGCCGACCAAGAAATACGTCAAAATCATCTGTTATATGTACTCTGTCTGTGGCCCTATTAGGACGTGAAAGTTCCAAAACTAACAAACAATAAAAGTAATTTGGAATCAGATTCTTAAATATGAACAATTTTATACAACACAAAAATATATATATACCTCGGCCCAAGGTTTAACATCTTTAAGAAACTGTCATATCTTGATCAGATACATTATTGTAGTTTCTATCCTTTGCGGTCATGGCATATAACGAACCCCAGTAATAAGATGAAAAACCACTAGAATGTTGAATCCTTTTACAGTTGCTGATCCTAGAGGTAGATGCCTTCCAATGATCTGAATTCATTAGAGCATGTCTTCTTTTATTCTTTTCCTTTTCATAATTTACTAGCTTCTCTTTTTCGACACGTATGCACACTTCCTCCTTCAACCTTTTAACAAAAACCTCTTTCATCATCTTTTGTTCTTGCAAACGCCAACTTTCTTCTTGTTCAGCCCTCAATCTTATTTCTTCTTCAATAAGATAATCATGTGTCCATATGTTGTGTTTAGATATTTTCATCTTATTAAGGGGAAAATATAATATGTCAAATAATTACAGTACCTTAATAACATTGTCATCAAAATTATTATCTTGTATTGATGGACAAATATCGTAAAGAGGAGAATTAACTAATTCATTGAAATCATTTTTTAGTTATGCGCATAAATCTTCACCCATATTAAGACAATATTGTCGAAAGTCCAAGTTTTCCTGTACAAAAAAAACAAAGAGACATCAGTTCTTTCACGCCCATGAAAATAATAAAAGGGCACACCATGAAAATGGTTAGATGTATGAAGTTATGTACCAAAGAGACATCAGTTCTTTCACGCCCAAACACCTGCAATTTACAATTACTTGATTAATTCAGAGAATGCACCACAGTGATGGATATTTAGTATAAAAAATGTATAAACTTTGATGTTATTTTAACTAACCTGAATAATAGCTTCAAGTTTGAACACGCGTTTGTTCAGCTGAGTAATCACATTATCCTTTAATTTTATTTCTTTTAGCAAACGGCTATTGTCACACCTTGGTACCATAGGTAAATCCTTGGTATCTATCTTTGCTCGTTTGCAAGCTGCAGACAACTTCTTGAAGTAATCTTCGTAAAGATCATTGTATTTAATTGGAGCATTCCTTGGTATGTACACCATAAAAAAGTCTCGGAATCCAATATACCAATCACTTTTCAGTTCGAATATTATTGTTGTCAGATCAACATTGACATTGAATTCGTTCACATTTTCATCAACATATAAGCATTAGCTAAACATTTATTCCTGATAACAAAATATAATTAATAAATGGTATTACCTTTCTAAATAAAAGGTTATAACAAAATACAATTAATAAATGGTATTACCTTTCCAAATAAAAGGTTATAATCAGATCTATTAAAGACCTCCTTCCTAGACCACCCCAATGCCCTTGGAATGACATTTTGCTCCTTATTCCACCATAGACGGCTTTGTTCACATGACTCAAGTATCCAGACCTATCAAATGGTTTTGAAAAATTATAATTGTGGTAATAATACAAATGTGTATATAAGTAGACAACAAAAAAAACAATTTATAAAACTATGACCTTGAAAGCCCATAAAAATCTTGATAGCGTATAAGTCGGAATATAATTACGTGATCTACTAATTCCCTTTAGGTGGTTGTTTCCATTTGTGTTTGATACACATTCAACCATTTGTTCGTACTAATTGCCTCCCATATGTTCCTCCATCATGGAAAACATTCCATTCTTCAATGTTTTTCAACCAAACGCATTGTGTTACTATCTTCATATTACATCTACTAGCAGTCTACCATGAAAATACCTCTTAACGAGATCAAAAGTCAAACCCGTTACATCAGCTTCATCATTAATTCATTAAACATAGCTGTTCCTAAATAACACCAAAAAGGTCTAGGTTGGTAACTTTAACACCCACCTACTTAGGTAAGACCCTTGATACAAACTTAACATGACCTGTAGTCCATAATCGAAAACTAACAGTTTCAAAACGGAGATCTGTCAATAATGCAAACTCAACCCGACCAAAATGTAAACTTCGACCTTCGACATGATAGATCAAGGGCATATCATAATGAGCATCATCCACGAAACCTTGCTTTTGGAGTATGTAATGTATTAGATGTGGCTCATGGTCAAAGAAGGAAAGTTCTAACCATTTTCCAAAACACGTACTCTTATATAATTCCCTTCTTCGTTCATTCAGTCTCTCTTTAATTAATGAAAAATATATTAATTTACTCCTAATGATGACCCTGGCTTTATATTCCCTTATTAAAACATTTCAAAAATGATTAAAAAGCCACATATTAAGCGGAAAAAAACACAAAATAGATGTTACTACTATCGGGTTGAAGAATGTAGCAAGGGTCAGGTATGTAATTAAGAGAAACACACAAAACCCGCTGGATAAGTTCAAGGTTAATGTGCATCACAAACACTCAATTGTCGAACAATATCATCATAGCCATAATCATTAATGTGCACCGCGTAATGAGTTGCATAAGCAACTACCAATGCTCAGATATGCAATTGAGGGCAACACACAAAACCGATTGGACAAGTTGCAGGTTAATGCGCACCATAATACTCAATTGCAGAAAACCATCATTATTGTCATAAGTTATCAATTAGGCCGAACAAGTTTTCCTTAATGTGCTCCACAAACACCCAAGTCACAGGGAAACGTAATAAGATATTTCACTTTCATCGTCGCCTTATTAGTGAACTGCATAATAGTGATATCGTAAAGGCAATTGATCACACGTGGTTTCACATGAATTATACCATATCAATATATGTATGCACACATAAAGTAACAAATCATAACTTTTAATTCATTGTTGGAAGATTCATAAAAGAACATAAACATAATATCAAGGATAAAGCAACCCTAACTTATCAGAATATCCTAGAACAACCAGAACTAGTACAAGACTTAACACTAGAGGGATACAACAATGACAGATACATATAGTGAGCACAAACACATAGCTGTAAATAACAAAACATTCAATTGCGATGCAACTGATTAATCAAAGAAAGTTTCTTCACCCTAAGTTGTGTCTTAGTGACAGACTTCATTAGAGACCTTGCCTTGGACATGTCATGATCTTGTAGTTTCTTGATTAATTTTAAACACTCAGACGCATCATGCAATAATTTAAATGCATGCAAATAACTAATTAACTTCACTTCTCCTTAACACGAGTACATAGTTTTTTAGCTAGGTCTTGCATTTCATTAATTTCCTTAATATCCTTATTATTTTCACCATCAAAGTAAAGTGACAACATGTCCCTAAATTAGTTAGAGCTTGAGGCCAAAGCTAGTTGAGGTAAGTGTGACATTGTGGAATAATTATTTTTTAAATTTTAAGAAATGTTTAGAATGTATGATTGATAATGAAAAAACTAGCCTCATGATACCTTTAAATAGACAAAATTATCAAGACAGTAATAAGGAGTGTAGTAAAACTGAGAACAGTTGAGTCATGTCAAATTAGATAGTCATTCTTTAATTCAAATATCACAGTTAGGCTCATTAAATGATTATAATACAAACAAAACCACACAAAATGAAAATAACCAAGGTATGTAGATAAAGTATTGTATCAATACATATAATTACCAAAACACACATAACCAGTTAAACATTTGTATCTAATATATTTTTATGTATTATCATGAACTTTACTTGTCGTATGTATGATTAAAAAACAAAACTTAAAATCAACCATCATCAAACTATGGACACCTATTTATAGTATAGAATAGATTTTGAGGATTAACATACTATTTATTTGATTGCAATTCATAAAGACACACAAATATAATATCATATATAAGAACAACATACATGAACCCTTAAAACTGAAAACAACAGAAGCACAAAACAACAACAATTACTACTACTGTTTCGAGGGAGCAAATTCTATTACATGAGTACACCATCGCTATTCACTGCCTTATCAACTGATAAACAAAAGCAATATTTTTTTAGGACATTCACTTTAGTCTCACGTATACTTTTCACCAAAGCCCTTTGTTTAACTATGTCAGCTTTTTGGAATTAGGTCAATAACTTCTTTTTTGAACGGCAGAAATATTATTAAGAAAACTAGCAAGGAGCTAGAAAATTACATAGAAATACAAGAGGGATTTTTTAACCAATCAATCCAATTTATCTTAGACTTATACCGACTATGCATCCATAAGTAGGACATTTGAACAACATCGTCAAAGATGGATTCCAGTTTTGGAGGAGAGTTACTAAAGAGCAATTGATTTCTGAACCTCCAAATGAGCCACCACATCACATAGCAAATCCCTTCAAGAAACTCCTTCAACTGCTTAGGCAACCGAATGTTAACAAGCCAAAGAATCCAATCATTGTATGAATGAAAAGTAGCATCATCTAGGTCCCACCAAGTTAGAACTTTTCGCCACACTTTTCGAGCCACCGAACACGAGAAAAAAATGTGGGAAGTAGATTCCGCAGCCAAGTTGCAGACGGGACAGAAGATGGATTGGATGTCGATTCCTCGCAGCGAAATGTTAAGCCTAGTAGGCAAAGAATCAAAAAAACCTTCCATACAAACACATAAACGCCTCCAATGACCAAGTCAAGGTTTTCAGTTCCAGAATTAACTCAACTCTCTCCTTAACTGGACCTTTTACCTCTTGGGCAAGGGTCTCTAGGTGAACTACTAGATTAATGTCCTTTGCCTTTTCATTTTCAAACCACATAACGGGTTGGGTTGGGGGTTGTGGTGGGGTTGGGTGTTGTGGTGTGGGGTGTGGGGTGTGGTGTTATAAGGGTGGTGGTGGGGTCTCAGGTGGTTAAGGGGGGGGGGGGCTGTGGTCGGTGGGAGGTGGGGGTAGTGGTGGGTTGTGTGGGTGGGTGTGATCGTGGTTGGTTAAAGGCGGGGGGTGGTTTGGTGGGGGGGGGGGTTGTGTGGGGGGGGTGGGTTGGGGGGGGTTTGGGGGTGGGGGGGGGGTTGGTTTTGGGTAGGGTGTTGGTGTGGGAGTGGGGGGTGGTGGTGGGAGTGTTGTGGGGTGGGGGGTGTGGTGGGTGGGTTGGGTTGGTGGGTTAGTGGTGGGGTGTGTTGGGTGTGGGTGGTGGTTTAGTGTTTGTGGGGGGGGTAATGGTGTGTAGTGGTGGGGGGGGTGTAGGGTGGGGTGGTGGGGGCGGGTGGGGTGGTGGGGGGGGAGGTGGTGGGGGGGGTGGGTTGGCCGGGTGTGTTTGTGTACGGGGCTTTTGGGTGTTCGGGTTGTGGGTGGTGGGGGGGGGGGGGGTGGTGGGTGGTGGGTTAGGTTATGTTGTAGGTTGGGGGTGTAGGGGTGGGGGGGGGGGGGGGTGGGTTGATGCGGTGGGTAAAGGGGGTTTTGGGGGTGTGGTGTGGGGGGTGTGTGGGTGGTGGGGGAGTGTTGGGGTGGGGTTGGTGGGTTTGTGCGTGGGGGGTGGGGGAAGGTTGGTGTGCGTTTGTGTGGGGGCTGTTGGTGTGTGGGTGGGGTGGGGAGGGGGTTTGTGGGGGGTGGTGGGTGGGGGGGGGTCGCGGGGGGGTGATGGTGTTTTGTGGGGGGAGTGGGGGGGGGTTGGGTCAGGGGTGTGGGTGGGGGGGGGGCTTAGGGTAGTTGGGGGGGTGGGTGTTGGTGGTGGGGGGGTGTGTGCGGGGTGGTGGGTGGGGGGGGGGGTGGGGGGGGGGTGGGTGGGGGTGTATGTGGGGGGGGTGGTGGTGTGGGGGTGTGTAGGTGGGTAGGTAGGGTTGGGTGGGGGGTAAGGGGGGGGGTGTTTGTGTTACTTGTAGGGGGTGGTGGGCGGGTTTTGTAGGGGGTGGTTGATGTGGGGGGTGTGTGTGAGAGGTGTTGGGTGGGTGGTAGGGAGGGGGTGGGGTGTGGGTAAGTGTTTGTGGGTTGGGTTAATGGTGGGTGGGGGGGGTGTGGTTGTAGTTGGGGGGGGGGTGTTTGGGGGTTAAAAAGGGGGGGGTGTGTAGGGGGTTTGGGTTTTAGGTTGGGGGGTGTGTTGGGGTTGGGGGAGGTGTATGGGTGAGGGGTTATGCCGGTGGTGGTTTTGGTGGTTGTGTGGGGGGGGGTGTTTGTCGTTGTTGGTAAGTGGGGTGGGGGGGGTGTGGTGGAGGTGTGGGGGGGGGGGGGTTGGTGGGTGGTGGGGTTAAACTGAGAACAGTTGAGTCATGTCAAATTAGATAGTCATTCTTTAATTCAAATATCACAGTTAGGCTCATTAAATGATTATAATACAAACAAAACCACACAAAATGAAAATAACCAAGGTATGTAGATAAAGTATTGTATCAATACATATAATTACCAAAACACACATAACCAGTTAAACATTTGTATCTAATATATTTTTATGTATTATCATGAACTTTACTTGTCGTATGTATGATTAAAAAATAAAACTTAAAATCAAGCATCATCAAACTATGGACACCTATTTATAGAATAGAATACATTTTTAGGATTAACATATTATTTATTTGATTGCAATTCATAAGAACACAAATTAAAATATCAATATAAGGAACAAACATACATGAACACTTAAAACTGAAAACAACAGAAGCACAAAACAACAACAATTACTACTACTGTTTCGAGGGAGCAAATTCTATTACATGAGTACACCATCGCTATTCACTGCCTTATCAACTGATAAACAAAAGCAATATTTTTTTAGGACATTCACTTTAGTCTCACGTATACTTTTCACCAAAGCCCTTTGTTTAACTATGTCAGCTTTTTGGAATTAGGTCAATAACTTCTTTTTTGAACGGCAGAAATATTATTAAGAAAACTAGCAAGGAGCTAGAAAATTACATAGAAATACAAGAGGGATTTTTTAACCAATCAATCCAATTTATCTTAGACTTATACCGACTATGCATCCATAAGTAGGACATTTGAAACAACATCGTCAAGATGGATTCTCAGTTTTGGAGGAGGTTACTAAAGAGCAATTGATTTTGAACCTCCTCCAAATGAGCCACCACATCACATAGCAAATCCCTTCAAGAAACTCCTTCAACTGCTTAGGCAACCGAATGTTAACAAGCCAAAGAATCCAATCATTGTATGAATGAAAAGTAGCATCATCTAGGTCCCACCAAGTTAGAACTTTTCGCCACACTTTTCGAGCCACCGAACACGAGAAAAAAATGTGGGAAGTAGATTCCGCAGCCAAGTTGCAGACGGGACAGAAGATGGATTGGATGTCGATTCCTCGCAGCGAAATGTTAAGCCTAGTAGGCAAAGAATCCAAAAAAACCTTCCATACAAACACATAAACGCCTCCAATGACCAAGTCAAGGTTTTCAGTTCCAGAATTAACTCAACCCTCTCCTTTAACCGGTACCTTTTACCTCCTTGGGCAAGGGTATCGGTGAATACTACTAGATTAATCGTCCTTTGCCTTTTCATTTATCAAACCACATAACACAAATGTCTTTATGAAGTTGGTGTTTGTAGATTAAGCTAGTTGTGATAAGATAGACATATTGATAATTGATTTATTTTTGATAAGTTGTCTTCAAAATACATACAAAAAAGCACCTTAAAAGAAGGAAATATATAACTTTTTATTTTTTCCCTTTATTTTAAGATCAATTGACTAATAACCAGTTGCGGTCCTCTTCAAGTTTAATAGTTAAATAATTAAATTTATGGATATCTGTTTCTAGTCGATACAGGAAATGACTTTAGAATAAATGCAGTAAAATTATGTTACAATAGTTTCAACTACATAAAAAATTATATTATATAATATTTTAAATGGACTAACCCACTTATAAAAAAGTCACTCCCAAATATACATAACTATACCAATACTAGTCTCCCATATTTAACCCATCTGATGTTCAAGTCAGATCCGGAATATTTAACCCATCTGATGTTCTATCCTTTTGTATGCAATGCAAGATGCACTTAAACGACACTACAAGGCTAGTGATCACACCAATATTTGAGTAAAAATAACATTCTGTCAATGAAAAATAAAAAAGTCTCCCAGGATTTGAGTCCATTTTTTTCAACTATGTTTAATGTCAAACTACCACTTGTATCTTTTATTATGTATTCACTTTTAAAAAATTTTATGTATTACAATTTATGGCCTATCAGTTTTTGGTTGAAACATGAAATAACTTTATAATAAATGCAGTAAAGTGGTGTTACAATAGGTTCAAGTACATAACCAGTCTCCTAAATATACATAACCATACCAACACAAGTCTCTCATATGCACTTAAACTCACACTACAAGGCTAGTGTTAAAATTTATATAACATTAGCTCAATGATTGTCTGTGTTAGTTTGTGTGTTTTATCAAGCAAGTTTATTATAGTAATTACCATGTAGTCTCACACATTGTACAAACATATCACCGGTTGGTCATGTATAAACATATCACGGGTTGGTCGTGTATAAACCAACCGTGCCTTATTTTTTAAAAACATAAAACAACTACCAACATACCTCTGCTTTTTTGTAGAAACATATCACGGGTTGGTCGTGTATAAACCAACCGTGACTCGTTTAGTAACCATATGCGAGATATTGGCTGCAAATATGAGAATTACCCCGCCGAGTACTTGTCAGTAAATATTCATATAGCGTAATGTGTTATCCACAATACCTATAAGCCTAAATCATATATTCAAATTAATATCCATTTTTTTACCAGAGGGTGTGATTTCAAATCATATAAGTACATAATTGACTTAGAAGGACATACTACTAAACATGACTTGATACATAATTAACTATATTAATGACGTGTACTTGAAGGCTTCTAGTAAACTTGTCTATTGCTACATTAAGCCTATATAAACCCCAATATTTTTAGCTCATTGATATACTTTAAGTCATACTATTTTTAGCATAAAAATTTAACAACTAAACTACCAAATATGCCTCCTATTCCTATGAGTGTTCATGTGGCAGCGGTTTTTGAGAGATAGGCTTTAGAGGAAGCGCATTGGGGAGCTTTCTGCCACATAAATTACTTGGAACTGACCGAAAGGATTCGACAAAGGGAGTATGCAATTGCAAACATTTAGTTTGTTGGGAATCGGCATATAATTTAAACCGTTGTCACTTTTTTAAGAGAGATACAGCTTGGAGATATTGGGAAGCAGGACTGGTTAAGGGCAATGGTGGTTGAGTCAAATCAACGCTTACGTCATAAGCGTTGGTATATTACCAGGGTGACAAGCCAGTAGTTCGTAGTGGTGTTGTAGGTCGGTCTATCAGCTCTTGTTTTAGGACTAAATATAAAATGTGTTGTAAGTCAGTTTATTTAGGCATTTGAGTAGTAGGATGTTATGTATATTGTGTTAGTTTTAATGTTAAAGTAAGAAATTAAATAGATGAAACTAAAGTAAGAAATTAAATAAATTCACATCACCTATAATCTTACCACCAACTCGATTTGTAGAATATGAAACCGAATATAGCTTCCAATATATGATGAAATCCAATCGTAAACCGAGAGAAACCGACATATCAAATTATACAATTTCACTTTGGCTGCAATATAATTTTCCCCGCCAATATATATTCTGAAATGTTAAATACAACTGCCATGAAGGCAAAAATAAACTTTGCCCAGCCAAGATACAGTTATAAACATTTCTAACAAACAAAAAACCATTCACGTAATTGAAACACAAGCCATCTACAACATACAAAAAGAATACAAGAATATAATAAACAAAATACATAACAGTTATTCATAAACTGAGTTCTCATACCTACTAAGCAACATACATCATATATCATGATTGAGTGAGCCTAAAGACCCAAAATAGCGCAGTTTATACTGTGTACCAATGAAAGGATAACCGTATTCAATCAAACAAATACACTACAGCAGCTTAAAAGTTTTGTTTTATAATACGTTATAACTACGGAATAGCGCAGTTTATGCTGTCTACCTATGAAAGCAATCTAAAGTTCATCCACAATATCCGTAAAAGAAATCTGTGTCAAATAGATACAAGCTGCAAATCTAAAACTTGCACTGTAAATGATAAACGGTTAATGTTTAATTAATCATATTGCAAAACTAAACATTACACTAAAGTACATACAGGAAGGATAAACGGTTAAGGCTTAATTAATCATATTGCAAAGCATACATAAACAAAACTAAACAACTACATAATATTTATCATTCAAATAACAATGACAGAAACATTGAATTGACTACACTAACAAAAGTGCCACTATGAAAAAAAATATCCCTATAAACAAACAATTCAACATACAATCATCAAAACTTAAATAACAAGTCTATCCAATAGAACTGTAAATGATAAAAGTTATTCTTGGCTGTAAATAAAATTACCCCGCCAAGTACTTATCGGCCATTTAACATACATCTGCCATGGCTGCAAATTCAAATTGCCCAGCCAAATGACAGATACACACATTTCATCAGCCTGGATGCAAAGAAAATTGCAACGGCAATGAAATTTGTCCGGACTTTAACATACATCTGACATGGCTGCAATTATATATTGCCCAGCCAAGCATATGCAAACCAATTATTATCAACATCAAATTTTCATAATTAAACAGTGCCATAAAAAAGTTTTTTTTTAATTATTAAAACATCAAAAATAAAATTTAACAATTTAGATTACAAATCGAAATGCCAAAAAATTTAAGATCAACAATTTTTATAACTGGTTAACCATCAACTTACCCTTGAAAATGACATTAATTTTCGCCCTTTCTTGTCTAGATTTCAAACATAACAATCAACGGATAGGTGATCGATAGGGTAACGGTGGTGATGCTAGTCGCCGGGTATGTGTGTGTTTGTGTTTGTGTGTGTTCAGATATATGTGGCGAGGAGAGGTGGGTGATGGTGGTCATGGTGGTGATGATTAGGTGTTCATCATGCTGGGTATGTGTATGTTTAGATCTGTGTTTTTTAGGTTTGTGTTTAATTTAGATCTAAAATTTTGGGTGTGGTTCAAAGTGTTTTCACATGTTTCGAGGGAAAAAATTACAAATAAAACCATTTTACAACGTATAAGTCTCCCAAGAAAAAATTAGGTCTTCTTAATATTGTACATGTGACTTTTTTTTAACAAAGTATAAATACGGTCTCCCAATGCATAAAATACATGGGTCTCCTGAGAAAATATACAATAAAATACATAAAGTGCGACACCTTGTGTCTTTGTAAATATACACGTGTCAACCTATGAGTAAGTCTCTTCTCTTTTTCAGGTCTCCTAGGTCTCTCAAGACATTTAGAGAAATATACAATATTTGGGGTAAAAGATGACTACTTAGTGTACTTGTGGGTAGAGATGCAAGTTGTAACCGGTTTTTAAAAAAACCGGTAAGAAAAACCGAAACGGTTAAAAAAACTGGTTTTTTTTAACCGGTCCGGTTTTTTTTAACCGAACCGGTTAGACCGGTTTTAGGTTTTGAGTTGGTACCGGTTAAATACCGGTTAAATACCCGGGTTTAACCGGTTTTTTAAAAAACCCGGTTTTAACCGGTTATTATTATTATTTTTTATTTTTTTATTTTTTTATTTTTATAAACGTTACTCGTTTTTTTTAAAAAAAACCGGTTTTAACCGGTTAAAAAAACCGGTCAACACACGAAGTCAAACTAGCCGTTACAAAAAAAACCGAAAAAACCGATTTTACCCGGTTTTAACCGGTTTTTTCCGGTTTTTTTTATAAAAATAATCACAACGGCTACTAGCCGTTTTTCTAGCCGTTTAGACGTTTTTTTTTGTTTTTTGATGATTTTAGGGCATAAATTAGTAGTATAAATACATGTAATGGGTTGGGTTGAAAACACATCAAAAACACTTACTAATCTCTCTTTTTCTCTCTAATCGTGATATATATACTCTAATTTCTCAAATTCCGCTATAATGGAAAACTCACAATCACAACAAGCTTCCACTAATCCCTCCGTTTCTACTAGCCATTCACGAAAAGTTTACACAAATGAAGATGTTGTTAAAATTAGACCAACTACGAGAAAAAGGCTCGTGACTTATTAACTGTCCAAGCTTCGTCGGTAGCTTCCGAATCGGCCTTTTCTACTAGCGGTAGAATTATATCGGAAAGAAGGTCAAGACTAACCCCCGAATCCGTGGAAGTATATGTATTTTGAAAAGATGATTTGGAACGGGGAGATAGATACAACATGGAAACATCGTTGGAAGGTTCCGATATACAAGAACGTTGAAGAACCTAAAGCAAGAGAAGAAGTTTTTGATTTGGGATATCACCTCCGGATACCGAATTAGATGAAGTTGAGTTTGAAAACGTTAGATGTTGAAGCCACGTAGATGGAGAAGATTTTTTTGAAGATAATGGATTGATTAAACGGGTGAAGCAAATGCCGAAGCTCGACATACTGATACACTAATATGTTTTCGGGTGATGGCCATGCCGAAGCCTCGAAATGTAATTAGTATATATATATTTATTAGTTGTATAATTGTATAGATTTAAATAAAAAGTTATGATGTATTTTTTTATAAATGTATCCGGTGCAAAAAAAAGTTATGATTGTATTTGTTTAGTATGTTTTCGGTGTATTGTTTAATTAAATGTTTGATAATTAACAAGTTTATTAAATAAATGTTCGAAGTTTTAAATTCCGAAAAAAACCGACCCAGTATAAAAACCGATTCCGAACATTTATAACCGAAAAAAACCGAACCGAAAAAAACCGATTTCGAAAATTTATAACCGAAAAAAACCGATTCCGAACATTTATAAACGAAAAAAACCGATTTCGAAAAAACCGAAATATTTGAAACCTGGTAACCGGTTTTTCTAATAACCTATAACCGGTTATTAAAACTAACACCATTTTTTTGCACTTTTACTTGTGGGGCAAATAAGGCAAATTCCCCTTTGATATGGGTGAGTGAGTCAGATTGGGATAAAGTGTTTGTTGGTTCTATTATATACTTTATTTTTATGCCCCGCATGATATTATAAATGAGTCCCGTACATAGCTTTTTAGCCTTAGGTAATTCTTTGCTTTTCCACATGGTGGGGCATACGAAGACTCACCTAAAGTATGCTTTTTTTTTTCTCTCAAGAATAAGTGATTGGAAGTTGCCTGTAAAATCCAAGAATAGATTATAACCAAAGCGAAGACCAATAGTCTCCTCTAAATAATGACTTTGTTATCATAGACACACACACTTATCTTATAATCAATCATACACAACAAAACACATATTAAAGCAAAGAAATAAATTGATCGAACTCTTGTAGCTAATCTTCGACTTACATGGCTATCATCAACGAAATACAAGAAGAATAAAAAACTTATGATGTTTTCTTAAGTTTTAGAGGTATAGACACTCGTCTCAACTTTACTGATTACTTGTACGAAGCTTTAGTGAGCGAAAACATATCTACCTTTCTTGATGAGCAAGAGGTTGAAACTGGGGAAGAACTAAAACCCGAGCTCACAAGAGCTATAAAAGGCTCTCGTGCTTCCATAATTGTCTTGTCTAAGAACTATGCATCTTCATCATGGTGTCTTGATGAGCTTGTTTTGATCCTTGAGCAACGAAAGGTCTCTAACATATTGTTGTTCCTATTTTTTACCACATCGAGCCAACCCATGTTAGGAAGCAAGAAAGCAGTTTCGGAGAGGCGTTATTAGGACACAAACGACGAATGGGGCTAGAAAAGGATGAGGAAAAGAAAAGACAGGCTGCTCGTAAGTTGGAATCATGGACGGAAGCACTAAAAGAAGTTGCTGATCTAAAAGGAAAGGATGTAAATGGCCGGTAAAAATTTCTTACTATTCCACATAGTTTTTACATTTTATGCTTTTTAAAAGTACAAGTGGAATCCCTTTTATAATATATTATTTTCCGACAGTACTATGGGACTGGGATCTTGTGATATGTCCTTTGACGTTTCATAGAGTGTGGATGAGTATCAGAACCTCAAATGCCTTGGTGTAGATGAATTGGGTTAGTTGGCTTCAACACCCTCATTTGATTTCTATGTAATTTTCTAGCTCCTTGCTAGTGGTTTTTAATAAAGTTGCCGTTCAAAAATATATATATATATATATAGGATAAAGATCAAACAAAAAGACAAATATCTGTGAGAAAGATAAAAATATTTTTTTTTTTGAAAAAAGTTCTTAAAAAATTCTGAAAAAATTTCACAAGATCGTGCATGTTGGTGCATGAAAAAGTTGTGAAAGAAGTTTTTCTAAAAGTGGATAGTTTTGCCCAAAAAAATTATGAAAAAAAACGTTTGTGCATTAAATCGTTTTTTTGTGCATCAAAAATTCATTTTTGTACCCAACTTCTTTTGACTTTTTGCATCAAAATTTTATTGCGCATCAAACTATAACAAGTTGAAAATTTTGTGCATCAAAAATTTTTTGTGCATCAAAATTTATTTTTTTGTGCATTAAAAAAACGTATAAAAACTCAAAATTAGAAAAACTTCTTTTACAAAAGTTTTATGCACCAACATACCTGATTTTGTGGAATTTTTTTAGAATTTTTTAAGAACTTTTTTAAATTTTTTTTTTTTTTATCCTTCTCACGAATATTTGTCTTTTTATTTTAACCTTCCTCTCTCTCTCTCTCTCTCTCTCTATATATATATATATATATATATATATATATATATATATATATATAAAGTCAACCACGTGCTTTTTTTTCCTTCATCTTTAGAGATTTAATTACTAAAAGCCCTATTTAGCCCCATTTAGCCTGTAAATGTTAAATAATTCGGGGCGCCTTTTGTTTCTACTTTCATTTTTCAAGCAGAAAATATATATTAGGTATATAAAAAGACTCATTTTTGCATTAAAACTAGATTAAGACCCGTGTAATACACGGGTTGTTAAAAAATCTTAGAAATATTTAACACTTACAAAATTTACTGAGCAATGTTTATGTGCGTATCAATTGTGTGCCGACTCCACTAAAAATTTAGTTTAATGAATATAAGACAAAATTTGATTTTCCTACTTACTGACTAACACTTAGGCAATAGCAATTATTATCCTAATATAAGATGATGACGATGTGTTGATAGTGATTTGTAGCTCTTATGGTCGAACTTTTGAAATATAGCCTAAGTTATGAGAATTGTTTGGCATAGAGCTTGCAAGTGCATATGGTAGCTTGAATTTTTAAAATTAGTTAGCTCGAAGTAGAAGCATTGTTTGGTGCATAAGCTTTTAGAAGCCTTTAATTTCATGAGGTCTTAAAACATAAGCTACCTAAGAGGAGCTTCTAAATTAAGCTTGAACTTTTTTATAATTACTTACGTAGTACATGAATGTTTATATGTTTCGTCCTTTAATCGCATTTTTTACTTTACGGAACATAATTGAAAACAAAATTTTGTATGTTTATATGTTTCACTACTATATATTAGAGTATATATTATATATTAGAGTGTATATTGTATACTTAGTGTAATCGGCCCATTGGCCCGAGCCCATAGTCTAGAAGCTTCCGTTGTATCCTATATATAGGTTGACTGAATCTGTTATAATCAAGCAATCAATTATAATCTTTTATGGTAATCAGAGCCAAATCAATTTTCTCCTAATTCTTCTCAACCAAATTGTCTCCCTCCCCTATTCTTTCTCTACATCATTATCTTTTCACCGAATCAAAAAAAAATATTCACTGTTCATCGAAGTGTTACTGTTCATCGTGCACTGTTCATCGAAGTGTTATCGTTCATCGAAGCGTTACTGTTCATCGTGCACTGTTCATCAAAAAAAAGGAATTTTTTTTGTTCTTATGGCTTCTCATGATCAACAATGGTATATGGATACTAGAGCAACTTCTCACCTTTCATCGCAAACGGTAACCTTCCAAACACTTTTCTTTAATCGAAAATTTCTTCAGGTAACGTCGAAATGGATCAAACTATACAATGTCACCCACTCTGGACATGTACAAATCCCTAATCCATATCGCCCACTGAAAGAAAAGATTCCCAGACTAATACTACCACCTTAAAAATGTTCTTGTCACTCCCAAGTAATAAATTAAAAACTGTTTCTGTACGAAAATTCACCACTGATAAACAATGCTCCATGAGATAATGGGATCCTTAATGGTTTTCACTGTACCGATTATCATACCCGTCAAATCCTCATCGTTGTGACAGAAACAACGGGTGATCTATACCCCTTACACGTTGCCGCGTCAGCCTTTGCCCTACTTACTAATAGTCATTCCCTTTGGCATCAACGCCTTGGTCGCCCCGGTGACAATATAATTCAAACCTTGTCGTCACGTGGCCTTGTGTCTTATAACAAACAAAACACTCAACACTTGTGTCGTGCCTGCCAGTTAGGGAAACAAACAAAACTTTCCTTTTAAAAACGATCTACTCTATTGTCAACATCCTCCTATGACATTATTTACTTCAGACCTTTGGACAATCTCCTGTCTCTACATGAGTGGAATAAATACTATGTCCTTATTCTTAGATCACTATTTACATTTTTTATTGGGTCTAATAATAAACGCCACTTCACAGAAAATCTGATGCACAGAAGTCAAAACTTCTACCACTGCCGTGCCTTTGTAAAAAACCCAATCAAAGCCCGAGATATCAAAGCTTTTTTATGTGATCATGGTGGCAGAATTTAGAGACAACACCTCCCTCCATGATAGTATTTGCAACTAATGGAATTTCAATTACGTTTCTCAAGCCCACGCACAATCTCAACCAAAAATGCAAATCTGAAACGCATGATTCATACTATCCAATATCGTAGTAACGTTCTCATTTCCTATTCAAGCCGTCTTCTCCCGAGTACTGGGTCGAAGCACTACTCACTGCTGCGTACTTACTTAATATCCTCCCCTTTACCTCTATCAACAATGACATCATTTACACAAAATTATTTAACAAACTACCCTCTTACACCCACCTACGCACGTTTGGATGCCTTTGCTACCCTTACACCTTTCCACAAACTTGCACCTCGACACACAACCATCTATCTTCTCTGCGGGTACCCTTACAATCATCACGGATATCGGTGCCTTGACCTAAACACCAACAAAATTATCATTTCTCGTCATGTCACATTTGACGAAACTGTCTTTCCCTTCGACTCCATGACTTCAACTAAACCCCTTTCATACAAATTTTTAGATGATAATCTAGACACCTCCCCCATTGCACTTCATCTACTTACCACACCTACTTCTCCTCATCAACCACAACCACAAACAACCTCACAAACAACTCCACCATCAACACCTCCAACTCCTCTACCAACACCATCACTACAAACAACACCGACACCACCAACCACCACACCACCACCGCCACCACCACCGCCACCACCACCACCACCCACCTCGCAACACCCTATGGTCACACGCTCTAAAGTCGGTACTGTGAAAGCTAACCCTAAATATAACTTACATGTTACCATCTCCTTCCCCATCCCTAAGTCTCCTCTCCATGCCCTACGAGATCTTAACTAAAAATAGGCTATGTGTGACGAATATAAAGCTCTCATCGACAATAAAACTTGGGTGCTTGTTCCTCGCCCACCAAATGTCAACATTGTTCGCTCCATGTGATTATACAAACACAAATATAATGCTGACGGGTCCTTAAGTCGGTATAAAGCCCGACTAGTTGCAAATGGTCATAGTCAACAACAAGGCATCGATTGCGATGATACATTTAGCCCTGTTGTCAAACCTGCCACCATTCGGACTGTTCTTAGCCTTGCAGTTTCTAGACAGTGGCCTATTCATAAGTTAGACGTAAAAAATGCATTTCTTCACGGTTATCTTACATAGACAGTTTACGTGCACCAGCCACCAGGATTTACTGACTCATCTCATTCGAATTATGTTTGCCTTCTACAAAAGTCGCTTTATAGCCTTAAGCAAGCCCCTCGAGCTTGGTTTTAGTGATTTTCCAGCTATGCTATTCGAGCCGGCTTCTATCACAGCAAAACGGATTCGTCTCTTTTCATTTTTCACAAGAGGCCAGACACAGCTTACTTACTACTATATGTGGATGATATCATTCTTACAGCTTCTTCTACTTCGCTTCTGCAATGTATCATCTCTTCACTACATGCAGAATTTGCTATGACAAACCTTGGCCCACTTAACTACTTTCTCGGTATATCTGTCACGCGTACTACCTCTGGCATATTTTTGTCCCAGAAGAAATATGCTACCAAGATTCTTGAGCAGGCACAAATGCTTAATTTTAATCCTTGCAGGACTCCAGTTGACACCAAGAAGAAGCTTGGACCTGAAGGATCACCGGTCACTGATCCCACTTTATATCGCAGCCTTGCCGGATCACTTCAATATCTCACCTTTACCCGATCCGATTTGTCATATGCAGTTCAACAGTTATGTCTGTACATACATGATCCTCGAGAGCCACACCTTAATGCTATGAAACATGTTCTTCGTTACCTTCGAGAAACCACTGATCTTGGATTACAGCTATTTCGGTCTCCTACATCACAGCTTATTGCCTACTCTGATGCTGACTGGGCAGGTTGTCCGGCTATGCGCCGGTCTACTTCTGGATACTGTGTTTTTCTTGGTGATAACCTTCTGACGTGGTCTTCCAAATGCCAAGACATATAAAACTTTAATAAGAGTTTATTTAGGATCATATGAATATTATAAGAGTGTAGGAGCATGTATGAAGATCATAGAACCTGGGTTTGAGTTTGAAGATCGGAAATGGGTTAAAATCGGGACTTTTATCTTCGTACACCTAGAATAACGACTCCCGGGCTTCTTTTGCTTCAATTCTGTTTTTGGGACTTCTTAAGACCTCCTAGGATCTTCTTAGAGCAAAGGATTGCTGCTATTAAGGGTTATAGAGGAGGAAGTGGGGGATGAGTTCAAATGAAGAGTTTATGCCCCTATTTTTACACGAATGGGACTTGGAGGCTAAGGTATGCTTTGTGACCAGGAGAGGACATGTAGGAGGTCTATAGGATGATGAGGAGAGGCTACATGATGAGTTTCATGAGCTAGAAAATAGCTTTGGTATGTTGTTTACCCCTTGTGATGCCGCGGCTAAAGGAAGAAGAAAAAGGAGACCATGTGCCAATTTTTATACTAAAAATGAAGTAGATGTTTAGGAGAGGTGCTTGTAAGCAGCTTAGGAGAGTGTGGTGCTTGTCATGGAGGTGCTTGTTTGTAAAAAGATTAGTTAAAATGGGTCAAAATAAAAGAAACTAGGTCACGGGTACATTAGGGCTTATTTAGGGTTTTCAAGCTTGATTTCGTGTGTACTTGATTAAGAATGATACATTATTGATCCTAGAACTTATATTAAGGATTATAATCAAGATTTGATAGGTGGTTTGGGTTAAAATGGGTAGAAAATAAGTAAACGGGTTAAAAGTTTCAATTAGGGCACAATTAGGGTTCCTTGGATTTGATTTGCATATAGTTGAAGTAAAATGATGAAATGATGATGGAATATGATTGATAATGTTGTAAATTAAGTTATAACAACTTATTTGAGGTTTGGTTTAGGTTTATGATGGATATAAATCAAGAAACGGGTCATAGTTTAGAAACTAGCTTGGTTTTAGGGTTTAGGGTTTTGAATTAGGATTTTGAGTGCAAAAACATGTATGAAAGCTTATGAATAGAATAATTAGGGTTTACACAATTTATTTTGAGTGTAGTAGCTTGTACATAAGTGGTGGTGAAGAAATTAGAATGAAACAGAGGTTAAACGGCTATTTTAGAGATCATGCTTAATGACTTGTATATTGAGCTTTTAAAGACTTGTACTTTGACTTGGTTGGAGGAGTTTTTAATAATATTTCAAATGAGATATTATATTACTTAGACATATGCTTTAGTAGTATGTACATTCACTTTAGATATTAATCTTTCATGAAATTAGGGTTTGGAGGCATACGATAATGGTTTAAAGCCCGTTTTGATACAATGTTGCAAATGATACATTATATGAGTAATGTACTTTGTAAAAATGATATTATGATATTGACTTGATATATTATGATGATAGGATTGCTATAGGTAGGTTGTGTGAGCTCGTTAACTTTAGTTATGCAAGTTACATTACACAATAAGATATTGGCAAAGCAAGTAATGTAATAAAGCGAAAAATTTTCCCTGAAAAAGTTGAGTTCATATATAATAGATAGATTGTACATCATCTAACTTAATAGATGGATATTTACATTGATGAAAATTTTGTTGGTTGTTATAGTCCCCCATCTTTACAGAAATCTCGTCCCGAGATTTAATGGGATTTTGATTTGATGATTGAAAACAAATGAGGATATTTGGCACGAATTTCGTCTTCGCGTTCCCATGTAAATTTCGGTCCTCTTTTAGAGTTTCATCGCACTTTGACTATAGGAATACGACTTCGCTTAAGTTGCTTGATTTCACGATTTATAATTTCCACTGGTTCTTCTACAAAGCTGAGTTTGTCGTCGAGTTGAAGTTCTTTTATTGGAATGATGAGAGATTCATCGGATAAATATTTGTTGCGATTAGAAACGTGGAAAGTATTGTGGACATTACTAAGCTTTTCAGGAAGCTCTAGCTTGTATGCCACCGGACCAATTCGTTTAAGGATTTTGAATGGCCCAATGTATCGAGGATTAAGCTTTCATCGTTTTTCGAATCGAAAGATACCTTTACGAGGTGATACTTTTAACATAACGCGATCGCCCACTTGAAATTCCAAAGGTTTTCACCTTACATTGGCGTAACTTCTTTGTCGATCTCTTGCTGCTTGCAAGCGTTGACGAATTTGCACGATCTTCTTAGTGGTTTCATAAATTATTTCTGGTCCCGTGAGTTAAGTATCTCCAACTTCGGCCCAGCAAACAGGTGATCTACACTTTCGTTCATAAAGTGCTTCGAACGGGGTTGTTTTGATACTGGCATGATAACTGTTATTGTAGAAAAATTCTATCAATGGTAAATGTTTATCCCATCCTTTCCTGAAATCTATAACACAAGCTCGTAGCATATCTTCGAGTGTTTGGATGGTTCTTTCACTTTGTCCATTGGTTTCAGGATGATATGTTGTACTCATGTCTAATTGAGTACCCAAAGCAATTTGCAATGACTGCCAGAATCTGGATGTGAAATGACTGTCACGATCCAAGATGATGGAAATTGGCACGCCATGTCGAGAGACTATTTCTTTGATGTATAATCTTGTAAGAGTTTCCATACTATCAATCGCTTGAATGGGTATGCAATGTGCGAATTTGGTAAGGCGATCGACAATGACCCAGATGGTGTCATGTTCGTTTGTGGTTTTGGGTAGCTTGGTAACGAAATCCATTATAATTCTTTCCCATTTCCACATAGAATTACTGGTTTTGTAACCAGAAAGGCCGGATGGCTTTTGACAATTCTACTTAACACTATGAACTTGTAAAGCAATTGCCAACAAATTTTGCAATGATTGCCTTCATGTTAGGCCACCAATAGAGTTTCTTGATATCTTGGTACATTTTATCTGAACCCGGGTGAATAGAATATTTTGATTTATGAGACTCATGCATGATCAAGTCTCTCAAACTGACAAAAAGTGGTAACCAACTTAAATTCTTGATACAACGAGTTCCGTCAGGACGAATTTTAAATGATTTGTCCATTCCTCGTAGGTTCTCGTTTTTGACATTTTCTTCTTAGAAGCTATTCATTTGAGCTTCGAGAATTGGGAGGGTAATTTTGGATGAACGTTATGATCAATGCTCGAACTCTAAGTGGTTTGATTTGTTTCTTCCCTACTTAAGGCATCTTTGCTCAACATCTCTGCATTCCAAGGATGATAGCAAATAATCTTCACAATCATAAATTTTGCGAGTAATTCTAACCATCGGTGGTTGCCTCATATTCAATTTTTTTGACGAAGAATATGTTGGAGGCTTTTGTGATTAGTGAAAACTGTACACTTTGTATCGTATAGATAGTGTCTTCAGATTTTAAGAGCGAATACTACTGCTCCTAATTCAAGATCATGATACAGTTTTCTTCATGAGGTTTAAGTTGTCGAGATGCATATGCAATGACTTTCTCTCTTTGCATAAACAACTCCCTAAACCGTGAAATAGCATCACCCACACCGTAAATGACCAAATCATACGTTCCTTTATAGTAATGCAAGGATTGGTGCTTCATAGAGTTTTTGTTTAAGGAGTTGGAAAGTTTGATTTCATGGTTCATCGCGCCCAATATAATTCTTGTTTTTCCTGGTTAACTTAGTCAAGACTTTTGCAAATCTTCGAAAAAACCAGTCGATAACTTCAGTTACTAGCCGCATCTAAAAATTGACTGCACTTCTGTGGGTGTAGTGGGAGATTTCCAGTTCTTAACAGCTTCAATCTTGGTTGGGTCAACATGAAGTCCTAAACTATCATGAGATGTCCTACGAAATTATTCACGATATGAATCCAGAAATCACATTTAGAGAACTTGGCATACAATTTCTCTTCTCAGAGTAATTCCAATATTATTCTCAAATGATTTGCGTGCTCTTTTTTGTCACGAGAGTAGATAAGAATATCATCGATAAATACTATTACGAATTTATCCAAATATGGTTACACACGCGATTCATGAGATCTATGAATACAGCACTGCGTTTGTTAAACCAAATGGCAATGCTTGAAAGTCATAATGTCTATATCTTCGTTCTGAAAAGCAGTCTAAAAGAATATCTTCTCCTTTACTCTCAGTTGATGATTAGCCTGATCTTAAAGTTGATTTCGAGTAAGGACGCTGAACCTTGAAGTTGACCCGAATAAGACATCAAATCCTAGTAAGTGGGTAACGATTCTTTATGGTAGACTTTTTTCAACTCTTGTAATCGATATCATATTCTAAAAGATACCTTCTTTCTTTATGACAAATATAACAGGAGCCCACAAGGCGATTTACTTAGTCCAATTTAAACCTCCGATCTGTTAGCTCTTGACGTTGGATAAGAAAACACCTGCATTTCTGAAGGAGCCAATACTATAAGGTGTCGGAGCAACAAGGCTACTCAGCCGGGAATTAAGTGATTTGGAATTCTACTTGCGAACGGGCATGAAGTCCAGGTAGATCTTCGGAAACATCTGGAAATTCTTTGACTACGGGAATGTCTTCTAGTTTATTCTCGTCTGATTTCTTCTCCATTACTTGAATCATGAAAACTTGACAACCTCAGGATATATACCTTTTGGGTTTTATACAAGATATGAGATTTAGTCGAGTTTTACTTTGATCACCTCGAATGATTAGAGTTTCATCGTTGATAGGAATGTGAACAACTTTTTCATCACAGAGAATTTTGACATGATACTTGGATAACCAGTCCATACCGATGACAACGTCGAAACTACCAAGCTTAATTGGTATGAGATCGATTTCGAAATGTTGATTTAGCAGAGTTAAAGTTCAGCCTTTAATAACAGTGTTTGTGCTTACGAAGTTTCCGTCAGCCATTTTGATATCGTAAAATGTATCTATTGTTATAGACGGAATATTTAGCTTAGAAGCAAGCGATATGGATATAAAGCTTCTATCAGCTCCGGAATCAAATAATACTTTAACTAAATGTTGATTTAATAGAAACATACCCGTAACTACGTTTGGGTCTTGTTGAGCATTCCTATCTTTCAGCATGTAGGCTCTTCCTTGGGCATTGATGTTGGTCTTGCGGCACTGATTTGTATAATGCCCTTTTTCTCCACAGATATGACATACAATTGTCACTGGTAGTTGATTACTTCCAATGGTTGGCTTCTTGTTTCGGCAGTTCTTGCTCAAATGGCCCACCTTATTGCAAATATTACATTTGCCAGTACAAGGTCCGGTGTGATGGAAATTGCATCTCTTGCACAAAGGGAGATCTCCGGCATACCTACTGTTTTCTGATGGAGTAACAGCATAGGCTCTACCAGCTTCTTGCCTTCGGTTTTGTTGTTGACGATTATTGTAGCGATTGTTGGTGTTGCGATAGTTGTTGTTGCTGCGGGAGCTGTTGTTAAAAGTTCTTCTGTCATCAAACTTTCTTTTGTTGTCACTCGATACTTGCATTGGAGCATGCTTAGTTACTTGATCCATTAGCCTTTGGGCTATGTTGATGGCTTCCTCTAAAGTTTGAGGTTTAGAGGCAGTAACATTTCCTTCAATGCTTCGAGGTAGACCTCCGATAAAAGCTTCCAAGAGTTTATCGTTGTTTGGCACCATGTTTGGACATAGAACCGTTAATTCTTGGAATCTTCTAACATAAGGTTTAAGATCATTTCCCTTTACAATCAGATTGTAAAGTTCTTCTTCCATCTTTCTGATCTCAGTCCGGGGACAATACTTGTTTGTCAGAAGCCTTTTTAACTCAGTCCAGGTGATTTGATTGGCTTGCTCTATTCCCATAGGCTGGGCATATGCATTCCACCAGGACAAGGCATCGTCAGTTAAAGTACCAGTAGCAAAAGTTACTTTGTTTTCTTCGGCACATCTGCTACGAGAGAGATATGATTCGGTTCGTCAAAAAGAAATAAGGCACCTACTGCTCCTTCCGTACCATTAAAGTAGAAAGGTTGACAGCTGATAAACTCTTTGTAGTTTCCCGTTTTCACTACAGGAGTTCCAGTAAGATTACTAGCACTTGCCATGGCAGCAGTTTGTGCTTCCAGGGTTGCAGTAAAATCAGCAGTCAGTTGCCGGAGGGATGGCATCCAAAAGTTATGGATGTGTGTTTCGGATGTTGACGTCCTTTTTGGAGGCATTTCTATCAGCAAAAAGATAACAAGTAATAAGAATGATTTCCAAGTTATAAAAAGAGATTTGTGAGGCTTAAAATGCTTAAAGAGAATGCTTATTTTTGAATTTTTAAGCACTTAAAGATAAAGACGGAGATAATGATGCAAATGGTGGAAATGATGATAAGTTGGAAACAATAAGATACGAAACGGGATTGCCTTTATAAATAACTTGCCTTCTTACTGTACATCTGTCAAGATTTTGACAAGAGTTGTTTTTTATTTTAACCACAACATTCCCGTGGCTAGGATAAAAGTGATAAATAGCTTGTTGATTTTGAATCTGGTAGTTGACATCTAAAGTCCTTCTGATTTGTTTGGTGACGAGCTTTGGGGATTTTTTTCTCAATGTTTCGTTAAATCGGAGAATCTGTAGTGAGCAAAGGCAATCTTATCCTTTTGCCCTAACTGCTTCTTTTGAAGTTTGATAATCTGAGTACGGATTTTCTTAAGTTCGGTCTTTAGTTTGTTACTATTCCTTCGTATGATCATTCTATCAATACGCCCTTCCTATATTTTTTCGATGTGGTGAAGATAGAGTTATCTTAAGTATTTAAACATTTCTTCATTTGTTTCTCATGATGTTTAGATTGCTATCTTAATTGAACTTTTCTATTCAATTCACAGGTTTGATTCGGGATGAATTAGTTAACGTGTTGAGGAAGGAAGATGGGGAATAGATTTCGTCTTATTTGTAATATTTTCTTCAGGGAACAAAGGAATATCAAGGATCAAATAGTAATGATGGTGGTAATACCAGAGATGAAGTCAAAATAGCTGGTGGAGTAATAGGATCTGGTGATGAAATAGGGGATTCCTTAGCATAAAATGCTTGTACGTCCTTCAAACAAGGATTATTGTCTCTTGAAGAGATGCGGATACTGGTTTGGGATCATATTATCTTTAAGAGTTTTCGACGAGGTTAAAAAGAACTGCTTCCTGAATGAAGTGGGATATTAATAGGTGAGACCAAAGTATAGTTTAAGAATATTCATAGAGGAAAAATGCATCCTCAAGATCGGATTAAAGTAGAGCGATTGTGCATGAAGACATGGTTCTGATAACATCCTATAGTTTGTAAATAAACATAAGTAGTTTATGTTAATAGTATAAATATGATATGTTTATATTTACATACTTGTTCAGATGTAGTTGGCACGGAGGACTTTGATGGTGAAAATGAAATTGTGGGTTATAGTTAAGGTTTTGATCTTGTTCTCTATTAACATTGGCGCTGATCCTAATTTGTATCACCCGATTTTTTTACAAATTATGAAGGCGGAAGCTAATATGGGTATTATTATAATACCTTCATGGATTAAAACAATCATATCATTGAAAAACGGATCAAAAGAGACAGTTGTTGGAAAAATTTAGTTTATCGTTCATATTATTTAGAGTTTTTTACAAAAAATGCAGAGGTCCCAAATTCTAAACATCATGTTTGAATGATAACAGTTCAACCATCTTTCTGAGTCCATGCTATCCGTGCCGCTAACTTGCTCAATTACCTGAAGATAAACATGCTAAAAAGTCTACACAAAGGTTGAGTGATATTTTTTTCATACGGTTTTAATATATAATATCTTGAATATTGTTATAGTGTAATAATGTATTAGCAGGGATAATTACCATGGAGAACATTATTATCATGGAGAACAGTATTATCATGGAGAACAATATTATCATGGAGAACAATATTATCATGGAGAATATTATTATCATGGAGGAAAAATTTTTCATGGAGAACAATATTATTACTCTAAAATCATGAATCACATAAAGAGATATTAAAGAGATTTTTTTTTTTTTAATCTTGGGTGGGAAAGTTATTTCCAATAGGAGATATTAAAGAGATATTAGGAGATATTACCCAAAGAGATAATATTAAAGATAATATTAGGAGATATGACACAATGAGATGTTAAAAGAAATATTCGGGATATTTTACCAAGAGACTATCTGAAGGAATTATTGGGAAGATATTACCCAATGAGATATTCAAAAATTGGGAGATATACCCAAATAGATAATTTCTTTTTAACCTAGGGCAAATAATATATCAGGGATAGCTTATAGTTTAGCATTAACTTGCATTCATGATTTTTATAGTTAGTATTTGTCCACGGGTTTAGGAAGATATGTGGAGATTATGACAATATTAAGTCTTTGAAAAGTAATCACATTGTTATAAGATAAATGAGATATGTAAAGTGTTATAAACAGCTTGTATCCCCTCGCGGGTATATAAAACATGTAAAAATAAGTAAAGGCGAGGTTTTGAACTTCAAACTGATATATGTAGTTGTAATAATATTCCAAAAAATGAAAGCTCGAAGACATTATAATAATATTAACACAGGAGGTTGATATAGCAAATGATGTAAACAGCCACGTCACACAACCCTGAGTAGGAATTTGTCAAGTCTTTAGGAAGATTGTACTTTAGAAACTTTGTGGTTTTAAGAGTTACGAGTTTGATTGTAGAGTTTGGAATTATTGTATCACAGTTCGGGCCATCATAATTCAAAAGTATTCAGTAAAATGTTTAGGAGCTAGGGAAACTTTAAATTGTAAAACCAACAACTCGTCATAACGTAATACCAAGTTGAAACCTCTTTATTATGATGTACCTTGCGTTTTGTGGTATAATATACTTCCGGGGATGATCGGTTTTTTAGGTTTATTCAAAATATCTGGAAAATGTTAAGTACGAAAGCGTTAATTTAAAAGTTTTGTCAGATAATGTTTGGATTGAATTTTTATACTTTTCTCAAAATGTTTAATTTTTGACCATGGAGGTTTGGAAAAATTGCAAGTTGACCCTAGGTTTGCATTTATAAGACTTGGTCCTTCAAATTTGTAAGATATACAACGTAAACATTGGACTTTGAAAGTGACATAATAGATTCCTGGGTTATAAACTTTGATAAAATTACACTTTTGAGCCCTTTTTGTTCATAAGTTTCTAAAAGATACGATATATACCCCTTGCATGGATTTAATTACAAAAACATTGTCCAAATTGCCATGCAATGCTTATTTTAACATTTCAATAGACATTTTCTAAGTTATAATAAACTAAAATATGAATGTTTTAATGTAACGCAACGTTTAAAAATAACGATTCGTTAGGCTAGGAAAGCCAAATGGTCAATTAGGGTTTCAAAACGTAAACCGCACGGGGTTTATGTTAAATTCCTTTCATTTAATCAATAAAGTGGTTATTTTTAACATTAGTCTAAGAATGCTTGGATAGAGTATAATAATATTTAATCATTATAACCATTTGTTTTAAGAAAAACGCAAAATTAGGGTTTTGGGTGTACGGTTTTGGATCAAATGGAAAATGAGCATGAATTTGAGTTATGAAATTTAACAAGAGTATATTAGTCTCATATGAACCTTATAAGGGTTGTCTAGTAGCAGATATGAAGTTGTTAGACCTGAGTTTGAGCTTCAATGATCCAAAAATGGGGGAAATGGGTTCATTTCGGTAGTATTTCATACTCATAACACATTGTATCTTTACTCCGGGGCTTCAATATTTAGGGCTTTGCTTCTTATACTTCTTTAATGATCCTAGGATCATATGGGAGCAAAGGATTGCTGCGTATGGGTTTGAGAAAGAAAGAGATGTGGTGCAAATTGGGATATGAATGAAGGAGTTAGGGCCTATTTTTTATACCCATTTTCAAGAGTGGTGAGCAAGCAAAACATATAATCTGATCTTGACACATAGAAGAGCTAGGGTATGATGTGTATAATCTAGAAGATGAAGTGTGGAAGGTCTATGAACTAGCTTTGATGAGTTGGTTGCCTTTCTTGCTGCCGCGGCTGAAGTAAGCCAAAAGAGAGGCCATGTGCTCTCAAATTTGACCATGGGATGGTCTAAGTAGGTGAATAAGATTCTTGAGGGATTCTAGAAGGAGTTTATGAAAGTGCCTTGCACATGGTTAGGGCTAAAATGGATTAAAGAACCCAAAAATGGGATGCGGGTCTGTTTTGGACTCGGCATGGTTTTCACAAGTTTTCAAGCTTTTATTCATGTGTACTGTTTTATTGGTTAGCTAATATATGTAGCTCAATGTCTGATATAGGAAGTATTAGCAAATATTAGCAATTGATTTGGGTTAAAACGGGTTAGAATTGAAGAAATGAGGTCACAGGTTTGATTAGGGCACGTTTAGGGGTTTCTTGACTTTCTTGGTTTATATTTTGCATACTTTTGATTAAGAATGATGGAATATAGATCCTAGGGCTTATATAAAGTATTATCAATGAAGTTTGGTAATTGGTTTAAGTTAAAATAGGTTGAAATTGAAAGAATAAACTATGGCTTGGAATTAGGGTTCATATAAGGTTTTTAGGATTTTCTGGATTCGTTTCTTGTATAATTGAAAGTAGGAATGATTGAAATTGATTAATGGAATATGATTCGGATGTTGTTGAATTTATGTTTATTTTAAAAACTTATATTTAAGTAATTGGGTTTAAGTTTACAATGGATAAAAACGAAGAAACGAGTTATAGTGTAGTATTTAGCTCGGGTTAGGGTTTCTGAGTTTTGAATTATAGGGGTTTTAAGAGGTAAAAATGGTATGAATGTTAATGATAGAACTAATTAGGGTTTACAATTGTATTTGAGTGTATTGCTTGTACATAGTGGTGGTGAAGAAATTGAATGAAAAAGGAGTAAATACGGGCTATTTTAGAAATAGAAATTAATGCTTATGACTTGTATATTGAGCTTTGAAAGATTTGTACCTTAAGTTGAAGGGATTTTATATTTCAAATGAGATCTTATATTGCTTGTACATATTCTTTAGTATCTTGTGCATTCACTTTAGGGGTTAACCCTTCCATGAGATTAGGGTTTTGGGTATCCGATAATGGTTTTAAAGCCCGTTTGATTATGAGTTGCAAATTTGGTACTCTCCCTATTGGAATTAATGTTACCTTGTAATAATGATATTTATGTATTGATTTGACTTGTTATGATGTTTACTTGATATATATGAATGACAGGATTGCCATAGATTGGTTGCGTGAGGCTCGGATTCTACTTTTAGTTATGCAAGTTAAACATGACTTTCTGAGATATTGAACATAAAGTAATGTAATAAAGCGTAAATTTCCCTTTATTATTGTGATAAATAGTAAATATAGGTTGATAAAAATTTTGGGTTGTTATACTTTCTCAAACCTCTATTGACTTTAATGATGATTATACCTTATGTTATGATAATCCACTCTTTGATGAGGAGTTTGTGGACATTAGTAGTCTGGACCCCCCTGAGTCGACTCTAGTTATTGATGAGTCTTCCTTGCTAGTCACACCACTTCATGATCCTAAGCAAATTTGCTTAAGGGAAGTGGCAAAATTCGATCCTTTCTTTTCCCTGACATAGTCAGGGGGAACAACGAGGGTGATGGAGACCTTTTCTTCTGGTTTTCATCATATGCCATCACCTCGTCTTGCTGCATACTCACCTAAGGTGGTGATGTATTGCTATTACTATCCTCACCTCACATCGGGTGATGGATTTGACCATGGACCTAAAATGAAATAACCCTAGAGTCAAGCTAGAGACTCGAACAAAAACAAGTGCTTCTCGAGAGGCAACCCGTGTTATCTATATATCTATTTTATTTTATTTATTTTTATTTTTATTTTGAATAAGTGGGGTGTATTTTTATCCTTAGTGTGGGGGAGTGCTTCTCTCCATGTTGTGTTTTGTGGTACCCGTTTTTACTTGTAGGATTCCCTATGATTGTGAAGACCTTCGTGCTTGTTTTCAATCCTCCAATCACTTGGTCTTCGATCGATATCATGGTTATATCTAGGGAAATTTTCTATCCTAATCATATATATATTGTTCCCCCTTTCACACTTGGAATTTTTTGCATTTGCCTTTTTCGTTCCTAAGTGTGGGGGTAAAACCTGACATTTTTGAACATTGAGGCCAATGTTCCATTCTAAGTGTGGGGGGGGTTTCTGCCGAAATATGATCTTACATGTGCCTTGCTGTGTCCCTCGCAACCCCATTTTAACCAAAATTTTACTTTATTTTATTAGTAAAAAAAAAATAAAAAAAACAAAAAAAAAAAATATAAAAAAAAGGGGGTTAATACATAGTTGGCCGTAGAACCGTGGATATTTTGACTTGGGACGAGTCCATCACTCTAGCTTTCCCCTTAGCTTTCAAGACTAAGCGTTTGCTAAACTTTAAAATTTTTTGAAAGAACGAAAAATGATAGAGTTATATATAAGTTAGATGCTAAGCTTTTAGGGTCTTATAAGGTTGATAAATAGATAAAGTTTTGATCTTTATGGTTTTTATGAAAGTAATTAGTAGATAAAGTTGACACCTTTACATGCTAATTAGTGAAGTAGAAGCTTTTAAAGTGATAAGCTTATTTGTTTATTAAGTTTGTAAGATCGGGTAGTTTTATATCATTTCGGTTCATCATTTAGTTATTTTCTCTTTCCCTTTTCAGTACTATTAGTTTAGAATTATTTAGCTTAAAATGTTTATGTTTGATATTATGATTGTTGCTAGCTTAATTGTTATGATTAGTGAGTAGTTTATTAGTGCTTGCTAAGTGATTTATGGATTGAAAATTAAGTGTGTATTGTAAAAAGGTTTGTTAATTAATAATCTTTGATTATTTAGATTTGTAGTTTGAATGTTTTTAAAGGGCAAAATCCGGAAAAATAGTCAAACGACACATCTAGTAATTAATATCTTTTTAAGAGATTTTTGTCAGAATAAACCAACGTTGTGAGATAATTATCTTTTCTAAGGAAGTTAATTCGTTAAGTAAAACCTTAATTCACACTTGAGGAACTTTCCACGTCACTTAGCAAGCATATCTTTTTATATAGTTCTTTTCATTTAATTGCTTTGCTTATTTGTTAATTAGTATAATCTAGTTTAGTATTATTTACATTTAGTTGTAATCAAAAAACAAAAATTAAAAGACATTCAAGCATCAAACAAAATGCTTTCGTGAATTTCAAATTCATCTCTCGTTATATTATATTACTCGACTAGTCTTTCGGGATGAGTCATATATCCAAACAATGAGATGCAAAAGATGGAAACCGAGTTTTGGTGTCACGCCATGGACGGAGCTGGCCATGCCGCGTACACTGATCGATTCCATGAGCTTGCTAGGCTAGTACCTCATTTGGTTACCCCTGAGAACAAAAGGTTTGAGAGGTACATCTATGGCCTTGCTCCACAGATCCGCGAGATGGTTCGGCAGCAACAATGCCAACAACAAATTTTTTAGATTGTTGTATTAAAAGTTGGATGTGATAACGATGAGGCAATTAGGAATGGATCATTAAATAAGAATACTGAGAAAAGAGGAAATGGTTGGAGCCGAGAAGGATGGAAATGCTTGGATGGATTAATAGAGATCTAGGACTAGGAGGGCGTTTGCCACAACCACTAACCCTGTCAGGAAGGAGTACACGGGCACGTCACCCAAATGCACAAACTGCAACTATAACCATCTACCCGAAGACGCTTGTTGTACGTGGTCCGAACTGCAATCGCTTTAGGAACTTTACCAAGGATTGCAGGGTAGGGCCAAGGATGGTGAATCCATTGAATGCTAGAAACCCAATTGCAGCTCGTCGGTCATGCTTTGAGTGTGGTGGTACTGATTATTACAAGGCAGCATGCCCTAGGTTGAACCGAGCACCAAGACAAGGGGAAGGAAATGGTCAAATCAAGTTTTTAGCTGTCGATGGGGGTCACTTTGATTCATGGAAACATGGCGATAGAGGACACATGGAAGTGCTTATGCTGGGAGCACGTGAAGGCTCGCCGAGGAAAAAAACATTGTTGAAGGGTTTACCGTACACCTTAAACTATTTACTATGCTACAACTCTATTCGTTTCTGGTTGCCGATTATAAATTTGTTTCCACTACTTTCATACCTCTGTTAGACATAGAGCCCAGTAGCCTAGGTTTTACTTATGAGATTGAGATAGCTAGCGAAAAACTGGTAGAGATCAATAAGGTCATTAGTGATTCTTGTAAACTAGAGATAGAAGGTTCATACCTTTGATATAAAATTGATACCTTTTGGACATGAGAGATTGAAAGTAATCGTAAGGAATAGATAGACTGGTTGTCTAGGTACAAGGCCGAGATCGTTTTCCATGAGAAAGTAGTTAAAATTCCACTACCAAATGGAGAAATGCTTAGAGTCTTAGGAGAAAGGCAGAAGAGAAGGTGAGACATCTCATGAGTGCGAAAGCTTGATGTCTGAAACGAAAGGGACATCATAGTCGTTAGAAACTTTTCTGAGGTATTTCTTGATGACCTATCAGGATTACCCCCTTCCCAAGAGATCGAGTTTCATATCGACTTAATCCCTAGAGCAATGCTGGTCGCGAAGTCTCCCTATCATTTGGTGCCTGTGAGTCCCTTACTGAATAGATCTCTGCAGCTTATTAAGGATGATAGCCAAGATGTATGAATACAGTTGACTATATAGAAACACTGATTATGAATACTATGTGTTAATGCGGAATCTTAACACAAGTACTAAGAAAAACAATGTAGAACTAAATAATAACTTCTATTAATCTACTTTGAACGATTACAGATTACTAACTATAATGTGAATATGATTTTTCTATGAGCATATATTGATGGTAGTATTCTCCTATCTATGCCAAGAGGGTCCCTTTATGACTAAGGTTCTAAACCCTAAAATATAAAAAAATCAAAAGGGGGGGTTTTTTTTTTTTTTTTTTATTTAACCCCCCCCCCCCCCCCCCCCCCAAAACGCATACATTTTTTTTCATCTTTTCCTAAAATATCTTATTACTATCTCTTAAATGGTTACTAAACTCTTTTTCTAGACTAACGTCTAATTTTTGATCTGTACTTACATTGTTTTTGTACTTGTCGATACTAACTTTAAATATTCAGTACTAACTATTTGTCATTGTCAGTACTAGTTAGAAAACATATCCTAACAATCCTTCCCTTAAACATGAATGTTGAAATTCTTTTAACTTCATGTTTCTTTCTAATTTATCTTTCTTTGAGCTTATTAGAGGATGTATCCAAACAATCTTTCATTCTTGATCTTTTCAAACTCTTTCCTTCTACAGGTAGCAACTTTGTCTTCTCAAGTCAACTCAACGACATACTTTTCAGCAACAATCCAACTAAGTTGGGCTTTGTAGCTTTTTGGAAAACTACCAGCCATAAACGGATTTTGATGTTCTTTACCAGTAGCCAGTTTGCTCTGGGTAGTTAACTCTTTTTTTTAAAAACATGGTGAGTTAACTTACCATTACAGTTTTTGGTAATAACTGTCAAACAACCCATTAATGAATTGATTTGTTCTTTACCAAATCCGTTTGCTTTTGGACTAGTTCTATGCTTCATTGCCATACATGGTGCATTGATAAACCATTATTTTGGTTTTAGCAAACTATCAGCTATCAACAGATTTATTTGATTAGTCTTTACCATGAAACTGTTTGATCATGGAATAGCCCAACTTTTCACCACAGGAAAGCAAGGTGAGTGAGGAACCCTTCTATTTTTGGTAAATATCAACCTTATAAATGGATTGAGAAGGCTTTACTCAAAGACGTTTGCTTATGGACTAGCCAGTTCTTATGCATGTTAAGACATGGTGAACTGATGAACATTTGTTGTTGTTGGTGGTTTCCAACAATCAAAAACCCTTCCAATTCATAACCTTAGTTCGTCAGGTTCTAACTCTGCAAGTAGCCTATTGACAATATGTAATAACTCCCTTGCCAGAGTTACTGTATTCTTTCAGTCTCTAAACTTTAAGTTCAGCATTTTTCATCAGTACTTCCTTTATCAAAGGATACCTTCTTCTCTACAAGAATATGGCCATGACTAATCCTTGTTTCAGTAACTAAGGTAATGTACCCTGAAGAACTATCCAACTTCCAAATTACTTTAAAGCCAATCTAAGCTGGTGAATTCCAAAAACTCATCATCATCATCTGGATTGAAACATAACCATTCAGAATCTCCCCAAAGTACTCTGTCAAACCCTTCAGGATCTCATCTTGATATCTGTCCATTACCAGTTGATACACAGCATTCAAATCTTCTCTATCAAATATGGACAATACTCTCATCAAAGTACTAAAGTATCTCTTTTGTCTATTACTTCTAATCACCACATTTTGATTAATCTCTTTAGAGTGTTCAACTTGATCAGTCTGTGGTTTAGTTCTAAGACACTCTGTCTTTCTTTTTTTTCCTTTTTTTTTCCATTCTTTGATTGGATATTTTCTGTCAAGTATTTTCCATATCCACTTCTTTTTCTTTCTTCGGAGCTATTGTTAGTTGTAATCTCAGGCTTATCATTTCTCTTTTTCACTATAATCTTCAGATGTGTTTTGAATGTATATTCTATCCTTGACTTATCTTTTTCCTAGTACCAAGTTTTTCTCTTTCTGGTACTCTCTTCTTTTTATATTTTCTGAACCTTCTTCTTTACTTTCTCCTTGAGTTCTTCACTTTTAGAAGGAAAATCAACTCACTTTTCTCATTCATACTTTTGATCAATCTTTCATCTTCAAGCAGACCAATAGATATAAAATCTTCATCTGACCTTTAATCTTCTCAACAGAATGCTTGTGTTTACCACATGCTTTAAGTAGGTCATATTTGATTTTCTTAATTGTTCTTTGTTGGGTGGTCTGTTGATGTTAGCTTCTGGATCTTTGTTGAGCCAAGGTAATCTTCTCTTGAGCAGGCAAATTTGTTGTCATGAAGGAACTTGCTCTTTCTTCTATTGTAAATTGCTCTTTTCTTGTTCTTGAGCTTCTCAGCAAAAGAAGTTTATCTGCTCAAAATCCTTGCATTTATTATCATCAAAAAGTTTCTTTATAAGAAGCTTAATTGGCAGCTTTTTTCTTCAGCTATTCTGTTTTCTATCATCTACAGACTTCCCACTATTCTTGTATTTTACTAGCACGTTCTCTTCATCACTTTCTAAGCTGGTTTTTAACTTCTTTTCCAGCTTCTGAATTTACCATCAGAATCACTTTCAGATTCATTACTCCTCTTCAATTTTCTTCTTTCTTTGTTCTTTTGGAATCAATTTTGGAAGAGGCTTTAAGTCAGAAGTGATCTTTAGAGGTTGGTCTTAGGTCTGTACAGTTCTTCAATATCCTTTCAACTTCTACAGCCTTTTCCTTTTCTCTAGAAACTACCTTGGCTTGACTCATGTTTGAGAAGATACTTAAGCTATTGTTTTCATCATTCTCCAAAAGATTGTAGAAAGAAGTGGGTGTTTGAGTGACTTGAGTAGCACTTCCTTCTTCAAGTGATCTTCTGTTACCTTTAATGTGATCTTCTAGTTCCTCCCAACTTGTTCATCAGTACCTTCATTCTGGGCCATATTAGTACTAAATTTGGATCTGTCAGTACTAATATTGGTCTGTTGTCAGTACTAACTTATCTCCTTGTCGGTACTAACTTTAATCCTTGTCAAGTACTAGTGCATCTTAGTACTAAGTACATTTTCTCAATCTCCTTGTCTTCATCCATCTACTTCCTTTGTACTACCTTCATCCCTGAGCATTATCTGTTTCCATAATGATTCAACTGTATTCTGCAGGAAGCTCAATCAAAGAGAGGATCTCTTTTGACTGGAAGGTTACCTTTAGCAAACTTCCCTCCCTTATTTGGTTACAGACTCTTTGTGCACCATTTGTTTCTTGGGGGGGGATGCTCTTGCTTGTCAATCGTTGTTCAATGAGCTTGTCAGCCATGATCTAGGTGGTGGAAGACAGGGGGTTTTTTTTTGTTGTTTCTTGAGCTTTCTTGATCTGGGAGCCTTCAAGTTTTGGTATCTCCTTGCTTGATCTGATAACTGTGCACATAAAAGAGAGAAAAAGTCATTAGAAACTTTAGAAGGGTCTCATTTCACCCTCATTCCTGAAGGGATTTAGCACTGGATGAATAACCTCCAAGATTCTACAAGAAGTCTTCTGGGATAGATTCAAGGGAATAGTTAAGTAGTGGGTGAAGGTCTTGGGGATGGGTCAGTCTGCTGTTCAAGAGGTACCTCACTAGTGTGAGCAGGAGATGAGTCAGGTTGTAGCTCATGAGGTACTTCACTAGTGGGAGCAGGGGAGGGTGTAGGTTGTGCTTCAGATGGTCTTTCTGAAGAAGCACCCTCATCCTAAGTTGGTTGTACCAACATAGTAGCAAACAAAGGGGTGACATTCCTATGGAAAATGTTTACCCCTTCTTAACCATTGAAAGAAAAGTACTTTACCTTAGGGTTTCTTTTTTTTAAAGTATTTTAGGAAAATGATCTAAAGGTACAGGTACATTAACTAGTTGTTTACCTAAAAATGATTAGAAAATGAAAAACGTGGGTACATTACAAACTTCTTCTTAGCATCTAAATGTCTAACCATACCATCAAAGATTAATTTAGAAAAATTATACTTCTGATTAGATGTTAAGCATATGAAGCAGTGGCATTGTTAGTGGGAATTTAATCTCAAGAGGTACTTTTTTTTGAACTTAGACAATGATAATTGTATGAAATTAAAAACCTCCATTGGGGGTGAAAAAAAAAAAAAAAATAAAAAAATTTTAAAAAAAAAATTTTTTAAAAAAAAGCTTTATTAAAATGTTAACACTGTTAAATACACACTCATATCATAAGCTGTTATTAGCATCAATTATAGCTGATTAGGTAGTGGATTCTATTCCCAGCAAGGCATCATCAAAAAGAAGATCACTTCTTATTGATGACTCAGAGATAGGACACAGGACTTGACAACTACTTTGGTCAGGAGTAGTAATGTGCCTAAACATTGTGATTGTTTTGGATGCTAAGCAGACGTCAAAACTGTTTTCATCAAATTGTAGTAGACTAAACAGGACTTACAGTGAGAGCATGTGAATGGAAAACTTCGTTGAGAAAATATATGATATCGTGAAAAACTCTGATTCCCATCAGACTTCTACAATTATGCGGAACCATGTTATAGCTTCAGAAATGAATCTAAGAACTATCCATTGTAATTAAAAGAAGTAGGATAGTCGTTAAGAGAGAGATTAGGGCTTGTAAATGCGAATGTATTTTAAAGAAAGAATGCGTAAGGAACTGCGCAATTGAGATGGGTTTATATAGGTTTAGGAGACCTAATTTCAAGAAAACCATTTCAATTTACACTTTCTGTACCTTGGGCGGTTTATTTTTATTTTTCTTTAACGTCTTCTAATGAGGTTACAAACTTTGCCAGCGGGTACTAAATTTGTATGTCGTTACATAACTTTGCCAACCCACAATGACATGATACATGTAGGATAAATGGATAGTGCTTTCAATACATCATAACTCTTCTCCAATGACTCTCTAAATCCCATAGCAAAATCTTCTGGAAAATGCAATCACCTATGGTTAACAATGTTCTTCATACAAACTATACAAACAACATATTGCCTCCCTTTAACCAATGGGCTTATGGATTTATCATCCCAATAGTAACAACCAATGAACTGAAACCTGGCTAAAAATCAAATGCCTTGGTGAGTTAAATCAGCTACATTGTCAGCAGTGTGGATTTTAAGTACCTAAATGAGTTTATTTCATTATGAATCTATTATGAAATGGTGCCCTCAATAGCATGTGCTTTGTTTTGGAATTGATTATATGGATTTTTACAATGCTAAATAGTTGCTTTCTTTATCATTATAGATCTTTGTGTTCTATTGAAGTTGACAACCATAGTCTTAACATTTTGATTTTGATCACAAACCTTGCCCTTACAGCTGCATAAAGCAAGCCTTACTTATTCTGATTTCTGTAAGTAGAAGTAGACACAATGGTATGCTTTTTGGCCATGCCAAGATATGAGTCTCCTGCCAAGAATAGAAATTGACGAACTCCTTGTTGTGGATTTCCTGTCAAGATTTGGCTCCAGAGTCGTAGTCACTATCTAAGTAGGATTCCAAGGTAAAAATGGAAGAAACTCTAGGATTTACCAAAGGGACCAAGTTGGGGTTTGCCTTTAGGTACCTAAAATTTCCTCTTGACAGACTTAGATGGGGGAAGAACTTTGGAGCGACACTGAAAAACCCTAGAACAAGCTCAGAACTGCAAAAATAATGTCAGGTCTAGATGCCAGTAAGTACATTAAGAGCCAATAATGGACTCCTATAGAGATGGACATCAACATTACTGGCTTCCTCATCCTGATCTAAAGGCTTTCTGAGTCTCAATTGGTTGTACTAGCAGTGCTTAACATTTGCAAAGTCAAACTTATTCAGGATTTCTGCAACCTACTTATCCTGACTAATAAAGATTCCATCTTCCTTCTAGTATTTTGACTTGAAAATTCTAAAGAAAGGAAAGTAAGATCTCCATTGAACTCATCGGAAATCTACTCTTCATTATCGCCTCAATACTATCACACCTAGATTTCTTTGTAGACCCAAAGTTACTTTCATCCACTAGACTTGAATAGTATGAATTATTCAATGTTTGTTCCTTCTTTAGGAAGAGAGGTTTTGTTCAATGGTTCCTCTTCTGTATCCATTCTTCAATAAGAAAGTAGATAAAGTAGCAACCAGGCTCTCGGAGCTTGATGTTAGCCCATACAGAGCTTTTACTACTTTGTAGACTTTTATGAGGATTCTTAGGATCTAGAAACTGGGTGGTTGGTTTGAGAAACATTTTCCCTTTCCTCATCTATTTTGCCCATTAAAGGGTAGGCACTTTTCACATCATTTGATAGGACTATTAAAAACCATTAATATGAGGCAAAGGATAAAAGATCCTTATGGATTCATGTCTGGCACCACAGGAGCAAAAAAACATATCATAGTATATCCCTTCCTCTTGCCTATGTCCTTGAGCAAACTAACCTTGCTTTATTATTTCTGACTAAAATACCTCCTTTTTATCCTTCTTATTTTGATTAACCACTTTGTCCCGTTCAGCCTTCTTCCCATTAGGCAAATCTATAAGGACCCAAACTTTTGTATATCAAAACTACAACAATTCTTTTGCATCGCTATCAACCCAGCTTTCATCTTCAAGAGTTCTGTAAATTTCTTAGGTTCATGTTTTTAAGACAGGAAAACAAGTAAATAAACAGTGATGGAAGTCTTATGTTTGTTCTCTTTTGCTTTTGAACATAGCTAACAAAAGCATGAGCTCTAGAACTTTTATTTACTTTGCTTCTTGTTTGAACTGCTAAGGTTGGATCTCCTAGAATAAGTGCTGTAGGATGAGAGGAGTGAATCCTTGATGTGGTATAGGGTACTAAACATTCTAACAGTGTCTAACGTTTTGTGATATAGTCAGCCACTTGCCCCCTCATTATTCATAAAGTAGTGAAAAAATACCATTAGTGGAATTTTGAATAAATATCCTCTAGTAGATGGTTATTTCTGGTCATCTCTCTTAGGATTTGTTGGACAGAAAGAGGATAGTACCTATAAGGGACATGGTAGTACTAACTGGTATGCTAACAGTATTAACTAGGTTAGTACTGCTAGCTTTAGCTGGTGTGCTAACAGTACTAAAAATGTTAGTACTGCTAGTTCTAGCAGCTCCTTCTTTTATACTAAGTGCTCAAACTTCTTATTGAGAGCTTCAGCTTCCTCATTAGCTTCCTTTTCTTGCCTCTTAAGTCTTTCAAGTTCATCCATAAAGACTTGTTCTTCCTCTCTTGGAACATCTCTCTTTTCAGTTGTCTTTAACTCATGAGTGATTGTTGAAGAATAAAAAGGCCATATTGGCAGTACAAAACAATCTTGAGGAGATTCATCCTCTTTTTTCAAGAATCCTTGCATTACTAATGTCTTATCCTGTAACTGCACTTTTTGGTTAGCTTTTGTTGACCCTGCATGTTAGGTTAGCTTGATTCTCTAAACTAACTAGATGTTAATTCATCTAGAATCAGTTAAAATAATCAAGATCAAAAAGCCAAGTTGGTCCTTTCCCTGCAACATTTGGTTTGTTCTCTAAGAAGGTAATGTGCAGGTTTTCTTCAACTCTCTTTTGTTTCTATATTGTATTACTCTAAAAGCATTGATGTGTAGAGAATGACCCAAACAAAACAACCTAATCATCTGATTTCCAGCAAACTTGCCCAGGTGGTCAATGGTATTCAAGATGGTACATGGCTCCCAAAAGGTTTTTATAACTTATTAATTGGTTATTCTTACCAGTTAAAAGTTCATAAGGGTCTTATTATGAGGCTTGGTCACTAATACCCTATTTAGAACATAAAGCAGTACTACTGCTTAGCCAAAAAAAAGTGTTAGGTAGAATGAATCTGACTAGCATTGTCCTAGCAGCCTCAATAAGGGTCAAGTTCTTTCTTCGCATACTCCATTTTGTTGGGGAGTTCTGGCCTATTACTGTTTCCTCTGGATCCCTCATTTACCCACATAATTCAAGACATCTCTGTTTTATATTCTGTCCTTATCACTTATAATGGTTTTAACTTTTTGATTCAATTGGTTCTCTATCTGTCTTATAAAGTCCTTAAGGTTGCACTGTTTATCCTTAGTTCTTAAGAAAAAAATAACCCAACTAAACCTGCTAAATCATCAGTGATAATAGGCATAGGTCTTATTGTTTAAATTCCTACCAGGGATGTAGGTCCAAACAAAATCCTTATGAGAAGTTGTAAGGAGTAGATAATAAGTGCTTGCTTTTTGGCATTACAAGGAGGCCTTGAGTGGGCTTTCCTTTCTGCAAGCAAAAAAGTGTGGTCATTTTGAAATAGCTTGGAAGGTAAACCTTCTTACAAGGTTTCCTTTTCAAGTGTGTTAGATTTTTGAAATTAACATGACCCAAACCTCCTATGGCCATTTGTTAGATTCATCGTTGTAGCCTTTGAAATCAAAAAAGCCAATCATCCTGAAGGAACAATTGTTCACTAAAAATTGAAGTTACATATTGTTTTGTTCTGAGGGATTTTATGTAATATTTGATTTTCATAAGGTACTTAAATTCAGAGAGACAAAACAAGTCATCCAGAGTCAGTAAACAGGAACCTTGTTCTTTTGTCAACCTTTTGTGACACAGAAGAAAAAAACGACTTAGAAATACTAAAGTTCTTTCAAAAAATCACACATCCTCAAAATCTAACTTTCTAGTTTTTATTTTACCTTTACCAGTGATATAACCTTTACTACCTCCAAAAGTAACAGGGCCACCATTAAAGTCTTGAAATTCAGCAAGGTAGGCCTTATTCCCAGTCATGTGCCTGGAACATCCACTATCAACAATTCCTTTATTCTTAAGGAGTCTTTGTGGATAATCGCCTGCACATCAATTAAAAGAGATCAGTTTTCTTAGGGGAACCTAAGCTGTTTGGGGCTTGAGTCATGACTAGTGGATCTTTGAAAGTATTTACAATTTTAAGACTGGGATCCACCATTGTATTTGGATCTCCATGGTATCGTATGTGGTATCCCAATTTCAACCTGGCTAAGGGCTTAATAGCAGTTTACTTTTTCCCAAACAATTACTAATCTGCATTTCTTTCCCCTAGCGTATTAAGTTTTTGATTTGAAATTTTGTTTCTATGTACTGGTTGTCTTTTTGAAAGGCCTTGTAAGATGGTGAATGACGTTTTGTATAAACAATTTATTTGCTGGTCTGACTCTATTCTCAATGGGCTGAACCAAGTATTTACTTTCATTTAGCGTTTATTATTAAGTTTAGTAATGTCTGTCTGTTAAAACTTTGCTAGCAGTACTAAAATTTTTAGTACTGCTAGCTCTAGCAGTATTAACTGGAATTATACCAGTTCTAGTTAGTACTGCTAAAGGAACAAATTGGTTTTGTTTATTCACTCTTTGCACATTATTCCAACTATTGTTTAACTCAGCTTTTCTTGCCATCCTCTTCTCATGGAAATCACAATCTCTAATTAAATAATTAAGACTACCACATACAAAACATGCTATTACAGCAAACCCATACCCTAAATCTTTCTTGTCAACTTTAGGTTTTTGACTATGTGTGAAATGACTCTTAACATTTTCCCTAGGAGTTTTTACTTGCTGGTTAGCAAAACTAGATGTTTCTTGTTGTTTTGTTGGTATTGACACGCACTTATCTTCACTATCTGATTCATACTCCTCAATGATAGGAGCATCAGACCAGACCTTAGGTTGAAATTCTACATTAGACTCATTGACAACTGGTTCAGACACTAATTCAGAGAGTTCTGCACTAATGTTAGATTCACAGGTATCAAATTCACTTAATTATGATTCAGATTCACTAGGTTGAGTCTGTTTTGGACCATATGTAAACTGAGAATCATCTATTTCTACATCAGGTCCTAAAGGCATGTAATTTCTTGTCATGGGTGGGGGTACAACATGCATTCCTTCTGCTGTAACAAACCTATCATACAAAGGTTGGTTTTCTATCTCACTCTCTTTATTCATAAAAACACTTTGCAACATTTCATTTTCATAGCTTAAAATACCATCATATATGTGATCCCCATACCCAAGCCCAAACTTATCATTAGCACTCATTTGGGTATTTAGCAGTTTACTAAGATTTTTAGAAGAATTATGCCATTTTTTCTACTTTAGCTTTAAATATTCTTTGTCTTTTGAGCTTTGCTAATATTTTTTATGTATGTGAGGAACATCTGTTTTATCATCTAAGTCTATTTTCATAAACTTTATCTTTTGTTCATACCAAAGTTGTCTTGTTATGAGAAACTATCTGTGCTTCAACTTTTCTTTAAGGACCTTGTGTATATATATGCTTTTATTTTCTGTGATTGCATCACTTAGTTATTATCATCTGAGATTTTACAGTTTTTTAAGTTAACATAAGACTTTTACACTTATTTGTTCCAAAGAATTACCTTTGTTCTGAGTTGAGTGGTGCAAGCCATCAAAGCATAATCTTCTTCTTCTGATTGATTTGTTCCATTACACCTTCCCACTTCAATATAACCATTTCTTTAGATTCATCCTTCTACTACAGTTTGTGATACTATCCTTGTTATCCAGACTTTCTTGCATATCTTTTCCCCTGTTCTCTTGAGTTCACTCTGATTCTACACTTCTAGCAAAAAATTGCACTATTTTGTGGCTATTAGTGCATTCTTCTTGGTTTTTCAAAGCCAACAGGTTTCTTTTGCAATCAAATTGTAGCTTTATACCAACGTGTTCTTGTAAACTTTTTCATTTGATCTTGAGATCATGGCACTTGGCCTCTTCAAGTCTATTTCTTCTAGGTCTAATTCATCAATCTGTTCCTATAGTCCTCAAGGATCCAGTTTTGTGGGGAACTTGTGTTTGATTTAGAAAGTAATGAGTTTGATGAGAGTTTGTTCAATACTTTGAGTTTTGGCCTGAAAGATTTGGAACACAATAAGCGATACTAACTTTCATTTGTACTGCTAGAGTTATCAAAAGACAAGATAACATTTTTGGAGGGCTTGAGGTTGGTGCAAAGTAGAGCCTTTTATAATCACATTTCAAAGAACTATTAGATTTTTGTATAAATCATTCAAATCTAAGACTGTCCACTCCGGTTTGGGTTCTACATAATTAGGGAAACTTATGACATGCAGAGGTAGAGGATCTTAGGAATTTTTGATTAGCATCATTAGTTTTGTGATACACTGCTCAATGAATCTACTATGACTCAGGAGACTTTGGAAACCTGTCATAGCCTCTTTGTGAAAGCACTTTCTGTGTTGGATATAAGAGAATCCTTCAAACTGTGCTTCAAGATATAACTATCTACATTTTATTGGATTCATCATTTTCCACCCAAATCTAGATTTGAGGGGCTATCCCACATCTCTTTTGCATCAGTCATCTTATGGAACTTTGCAAGATGATCTTCTGGTAGGGCATACGCTAAGCAAGGTAACCGAGTCACCCCTCGCCCTCAGGCTAGCCTTTCCCGTAGAGCCTTTCTCTGGCTACAATTCTTTTGCAGTTTTGGAGGCAAAACCTTAAAATTTATGCACTGAGATATCGTAGGGATTGATACAAGAAATTTCCCATTTTGTATTACCTCCCAGATTAGATAGTCTGTATGGGCCAATAGTGCTCCATTTTCATAGCCCATATATCATATTCTCCCTTTTTGAGAATAGGCAGCTTGATGGTTGATACTGTATGAGGAGTTTGTTGGGTTGGTGTTTGTGATGATGATGGTGGAGGTGGTGGTGGTGGTGGAATTTCATCTTGTGATGCAGACATGTTTAGTTTTGAAGGATGAAAGTTTATAACTGGGATTAGATTTGTTTTTTATTCAGAGTTTCTCACAGGCTTCTTGATACACTTGTGTGAGTCCTTATGAATAGATATTCTTGCAGACTATAAGGATTGATAGCCAAGATGTTATGAATAAAGTTGGGAATATATAGAAACACTGATTATGAATACTATGTGTTAATGCGGAATCTTAACACAAGTACTAAGAAAAAACATGTAGACTAATTAATTACTTTATTTATATGCTTTTTGAACGTTTACAAGATTACTAACTATTGAGATATGATTTTGCTATGAGATATCTTGAGGTCGTATCTAACTATGCCAAGAGGGATCCTTTTATAATCATAAGGATAACCCTAACAGATTAGAAATAAGCATAACATTATCTTTTCCTAAAATATATCTTACTTATCTCCTTAATCGGTACTAACTCTTTTTACTAACAGTACTAATAACTATTGATAGTACTTACATTTTGTACTGTCGGGTTACTAAACTATAAAATATCAGTACTTAACTATTTGTTACTGTCTAGGTTACTAAGTTAGGAAAAAAACCAATAAATCCTAAAAGCGCCTTATTGAAATTGGAGGAGTGTCGAGTGAATCTAGAGAACTCAATGACAAGGGTTTAATTCGACCAAGTTTGTTTTTTTTTTTCCAAGCACATGGGGAAGTACCGGTATTATAGTCACGAAGAAGGTGGTTATTTTAGGATGTTATTGATATAGAGAGTTAAATAAAATTGACCATCGTGATTGTTTTATTCATATTTCCCAAAGAATAGATGACCTCTTCTGATAAACTAATCAAGGATCACGTATTTATCTAAGATATACCTTCGGTGGGATATCATTAGCTGTCGAGAAAGTGAACACAAGGACGACCATTTCCCATGAGAGTGCACAAGGACGACATTCCAAAGACTGCATTTAGAACTCAATATAGACATTTTGAGTTCACAGTAATGCCCTTTGGCTTGATAAATGCACTAGCGGTATTCATGGACTTGATGAACCGAGTATGTAGACCTTACCTAGACAAGTTTGTGATTGTATTCATAGATGACATTTTAATCTACTCTAAGACAAAGGAAGAACATGAAACGTATCTAGGGTTAATCTTAGAACTGCTCAAGATGGAGAAATTATACGCAAAATTCTCTAAGTGTTAATTCTGGTTACAAGAGGTACAGTTCCTTGGGCAAGTGATTAACGATGATGGCATTCATGTAGACCCCAGCAAGATTGAAGCTGTTAGGAATTGGGAAGCCCCTAGAACTGCATCAGAAGTCTGTTCATTTCTAGGATTAGCAGGATATTACTGTCGGTTCATTAAGAATTTCTCCAAGATCGCTAAACCGCTTGCCACCTTGACTCAAAAGACCAAGACCTATGATTAGGGTGAGGATCATGAGGAGGCATTTTAGATCTTGAAGGATAAGTTATGTAATGCACCTGTTCTAGCTCCCCGATGGACCAGAAAACTTCTTAGTATACTTTGATGCGTCAAGTCTAGGATTAGGTTGTGTGCTAATGCAGAGGGGTAAGGTGCTTGCATATGCCCTAGGACAATTGAAGGATCATTTGGAATAAATAACACCACCCATGATTTGGATTTAGATGCAATTGTATTTTCCCTCAAGATCTAGATACATTACCTGTATGGGACGAAGAGCATCATATACACCGACCACAAGAGCCTTCAGCACATCTTTATCAGAAGGAACTAAATATGCGTCAACGTCGTTGGATAGAGCTATTCAGCGACTATGACTGCGAAAGTAGCCGATGCACTAAGTAGAAAGGAGAGAATTATGCTTAAGAGAGTTCAAGCAATGAACATGACCATTTAGTCGAGCATCAAGGATATGATACTAGCGGCTCAGAAGGAAGCATTTGAGGCTGTCAATGCACTGGCAGAAATCCTAAGAAGGCTTGACAAGCAGATGGAACGTTGGAGTGATGAAGTATGGTACTATCTAGATTGAATATGGGTCCCTTTGACGGATGATGTAAGAACCCTGATAATGGAAGAAGCCCATAAGTCGAAGTACTCAGTACACCCAGGAGCTGATAAGATGTACTATGACCTTAGGGATATGTATTGGTGGCCGAGAATGAAGAAAGATATAGCCCTGTACGTTAGTAAGTGCTTGACTTGTTCGAAGATTAAGGCTGAACATTAGAAGCCATCCGGCTTGCTGCAGCAACATGAGATTCTCGAGTGGAAATGGGAGAGAATAGCCATGGATTTTGTCGTGAAATTGCCAAGGACCAGTAGTGGGCATGATACAATCTGGGTCATCGTTTACCGATTGACTAAGTCTGCTCATTTTCTACCTATGTGTGAAGACTATAAGATGGATAGACTAGATAGACTCTACCTTAATGAAATCGTAGCAAGGCATGGTGGGCCTGTCTTGATCATATCCGATCGTGATAGTCGCTTTACATCAAGGTTTTGGCAGTCAATGCAGGAGGCATTACGAACTAGGTTAGACATGAGTACGGCTTACCATCCACAGACCGATAGTCAAAGCGAGCGTACTATTCAAACATTAGAATACATGCTCAAAGCATGCATCATGGACTTCGAGGGGAGTTGGGACGTTCATCTTCCATTGGTTGAGTTTTCCTACAATAACATTTAATATTCTAGTGTGAGATGTGCACCATTTGAAGCACTTTATGGGAGAAAATGTCGTTCACCAATCCTATGGGAAGAGGTTGGAGAAGGACAATTGATAGGGCCTGAGATAGTGCAAGAAACCACTAAGAATATCTCATAAATCAAGGATAGGCTTAAGGCTGCACGTGATCGTCAGAAAATCTATGCCGATAAGAGAAGGAAACCTTTAGAATTCAGTGTAGGTGATCATGTCCTACTTAAGGTGTCGCCTTGTAAAGGTGTGGTGCACTTTGGGAAGAAAGGAAAATTAGCACCTAGGTTTGTTGGACCATTTGAGATCACTAAGAGGATTAGTCCAATAGCCTATAGACTAAGACTACCTGAGGAGCTAAACGGTGTTCATGACACGTTTTACGTGTCAAACCTCAAGAAATGTTTGGCCGAATCAACCCTACATGTGCCTTTAGAGGAAACCTATGTTGATGCTAAGTTGAACTTTGTTGAAGAGCCAATGGAAATCCTAGAACGGGAGTTCAAGAAACTGAAGCGGAGTAGGTTCTATTGTTAGGTTCGATGAATTCGAAACGGGGGCCTGAATTTTATTGGGAAACTGGAGGACGATGAAAACTCTATACCCGCATCTCGTTAGCCTTGTACTAGTTGGAATTTTGGGGTGAAATTTCTTTTTTAAGGGGTCGAATGTACCCCTGTGTATTTTTCTAGTCATAAGGTTTATTTTAGTCTTTGAATTTTATCATTTTTTGTTTTGTCAGGATCATTACGTGATTAACGGTAATAAGTTTATTATCTATTTGATCGTTAGTGCTATTATTCTCTTTAATTATCTCATTGTGGATGATTTACTTTCATATTTGATCAATTCCAGGAGGTTGTCCCATAAACGGCTTAAAATATCAAACAACGTGTTGCGACACGTCCATAAATGGTCCATAATAAATTTAGAGCAATTTAACTTATTTACCCATAGTGTAAATATTCAAAGTTCGTCTAATTTTTTTTACATCCATTAAAAATATAAGGAAACTTCGGGTCACATTTTAAATCACAAGTTATGATCGTTAAGTAACCCGACAAGAGCCAAAACGCTCTTAGGATTCCCCTAGAAGCATCTAGGCGTTCGAACCCCATAAGGGAGCAAGAAGGCATTTTTTAGCTATGTTTTCCCATTCATGCATATAACTTTTATCTCATCCATTTTCAAAACACACAGTGCCAAACCAAGTTCAAAAATCATCTTCTCTCCTCTCCTCTCTTTGATTATTTCAGATGCACACACACACCAAACACTTCATTTTTCCAACTTTGATTCAAAAACATGGAAGTCTAAGTTCATCCGGGTAGATTCTAATAGGCGTGGTATCGTTAAAACAATGTTTAGGTTTTCGGTTTCGTGTAAATTTCATTCTCAAAACCCTCTTTTTATAAGTCATCTTATTTCACATATTATTGTACTTTTGAATGCTTTATGATGCATAGATGTTGTTGTACGGTTTCTTTTCTAAAAATCGAAAGCTTAATGTTTTGAAATAAATATTAAGGGGTGTTTGTTGGTTCAAACGTAGGTAGAGGGACACAAAAAAGACCATTTTGTTAATACAAATAAACTAATAAAAACGTTTATTTTGTTTTACGATCTTTTCATGTTTTGTTGATAACAATTAGTAAAATCTATATGGAAGTAAACTACTTAAACGAACTTCCTTGACATAATTATTACTTTTCCTTTTTATGCTTTAACTTGAATTTACAAGTAAATTATGTAAACCATTATTTACATCATGGATAACATCATCATTTGCAGCATATCTTAGGGCAATCTTACAAGATTACACATGATCTCTCAAGATTTTGCAAATCAAAATTCGGATTTTGTTACTATGCGCCAGTTCTGTTGTAGTATACTGGTCGAATCTGTTCTGCAACAGAACCAACGGAACCGGGCAACAGTACAGGTTTTGGCTATAAATACCAATCCATTTCTTATGTTTCACTCACCTCTCCCAAACTTGAAATCCTCTAATCTATTGATCATTCTCTTTATTCTTGCATAGTTTTATTTAGCATTTTATAGGTAATTCTCTTCAAAGAAGAAATTGCCAAACACCCCTTTGAGACGATCAAGTTCCAAGAATCTTGTTTCGCATCTCCATAGCATCTTCAAGTTCACATTGTTGAATCTTGTACATCATTTATTTGTTGTAGTTGTATTCATCATCATTATAAATCAAGTGTAGTGTTGTTGGGTTGATTCTACCATGTGAAGAATCCAGTATTTAGCTTTCTACCATTAAAAGGTGTAAGCAACGTTGTGGGGCTTCTCTGCCAGTTAAAGAAGAGTGGTGATTAGTGTTTGCGAACTCTCGAGTAGGTGACTCGGGGAGTGGAGTAGGGCAAGGAAGGTGTCCTTGTAGCCGAACTTATCATACTTACTTATGTCTTGGTCAATCTTTCTAATCTTACTCTTACTGGCTTTATTTCCATACAAAAAACATCAATATGGCTCAAAATTTAAATAAGAATCATAACTAAATATTGAAAAAAATAACATTTTAAACAATAAAAAACCTATTCAATCTGCCCCCCTTTCTTCTAGAAGAGGTTCACATTGGTTATTTGGACTTGGTAGCAATTTAGAGGGGTCAAAATGGTCATAGAAGTAAACCGGGTCTATTTTGGGTTCGACGGTTTCTTCAAATGTTTTAACAAGGTACATTGTGTTATAAATGATTAAGGAATGATGAAATAGGTTGTTAAGGTCTGGTATTAAAGTAATTAGCAAAGATTAGCAATTCGTTTGGGTTAAAACGGATTAGAATTGAAGAAATGGGAGTACGGGTTCAACTAGGGCTCATTTAGGGTTTTCTTGACTTTCTTGGCTTATATTTTGCATACTCTTGATTAGGAATGATGGAATACAAATCCTAGGGCTTATATAAAGTATTATTAATGAATTTTGGTCGTTGGTTTAAGTTATAATGGTTTGAAATTGAGAAAACGGGTCAAAGTCACAATTAGGGCATAATTAGGGTTTTCTGGATTCGTTAAGGTTTTCTAGGCTTTGATTTCTTGTACATTGCCAAGTTAATGATAGATAATGATTTGTAAACTCATTTTATGAGTTTATAATGGCCCTTGGTTGGTTATTTGGGATTAGAATGGTTTAAAACAAGTAAACGGGTTAAATGAACCAATTAGGTACATTTAGGGTTTCTAGGATATATTTTACGTACAAGTGAGGTAAAATGATGAAGTAATGATGAAATAATGATTGAATAGGATTGATATGATTATAAAATAAGTTCTTACAACTTATTTGAGTGTTGGTTTGGGTTTACAATGGATAAAAGCCAAGAAACAGGTCATGTTTTAGAAACTAGCTCGGTTTTAGGGTTTAGGGTTTTGAATTAGGGTTTTGAGTGTAAAAAGATGTATGAAAGCTTATGAATAGAATATTTAGGGTTTATACATTGTAAAATGAGTATATTAGCTTGCTTAAGTGGTGGTGAAGAAATTAGAATGAAAACGGAGGTAAAACGGCTATTTTAGAGATCATGCTTAATGACTTGTACATTGAGCTTTTAGAGATTTGTACTTTGACTTGAAGAGATTTTATATGTTAAATGAGATATCATATTACCTGTACATATGCTTTAGTAGCTTGTGCATTCACTTTAGGGGTTAACCCTTTTCATGAGGTTAGGGTTTAGGGCATCCGATAATGGTTTAAAGCCCGTTTTGATATGATGTTGCAAATGGTACCTTTTAGAAGTGATATACCTTATAATAATGATATTATAATATTGACTTGATATGTTATGATGTTTGCTTGACATATATGAAGATAGGATTGCCATACGTAGGTTGTCCGAGTCCGTTAACTTGAGTTATGCAGGTTATATTGCATATTGAGATATTGGCAAAGTAATGTAATGTAATAAAGCGAAAAATTTCCCTGAAAAAGGTGAGTTCATATATAACTGATAGATTGTACATCATCTAACTTAATAGATGGATATTTACATTTATGAAAATTGTGGGTTGTTATAGTCTCCACCCCTTACAGAAATCTCGTCCCGAGATTTAATTAAACTTGAAGTGATGATTGAAAATAGATGAGGATATTTGGCACGAATTTCATCTTCGCGTTCCCATGTAAACTCTGGTCCTCTTTTAGAGTTCCATCGTACTTTGATTATAGGAATACGACTTCGCTTGAGTTGTTTGATTTCACGGTCCATAACTTCCACTGGTTCTTCTATAAAGTTGAGTTTTTCGTCGAGTTGAAGTTCTTTTATTGGAATAACGAGAGATTCGTCGGATAAACACTTCTTGAGATTTGAAACATGGAAAGTATTGTGGACACTACTAAGCTCTTCAGGAAGCTCTAGTTTGTACGCTACTGGGCCAATTCGTTCAAGGATTTTGAATGGTCCAATGTATCGTGGATTAAGCTTTCCTCGTTTTCCGAATCGAAAGATACCCGTAGATACTTAAAATTACATTCTCAAAGCTGAAATCTAATTTTAGAGCCAATCCTAGGAACTAAAAAGAAAAAGAAAAGAAAAACACCTTATGAAATCTGGAGACGGTAGGAAACCTACTATTTTACTTTTTTAGAGTTGTTTGGAAAGCTAAGTGCTTCATTTTAAACACCACTAAATGATCTTAACTTACAAGTTTCACCCAACAGTTCTACGACAGGTGTCTTTTTAGGATACTCGAAAAAATAGTAAACCCTATAATCATTTTAATAATCTCAATTCAGGGATAATCTAAGACATCACCTCAACTTAAAACATTCTATGATTGATGGAAACTCCTGCCACCACTCTAAGACATACCTTGGTGGATGATGTCTTTTTTTTTTTTTTTTTTTTTTTTTTTTTTTTTTTTTTTTTTTTTTTTTTTTTTTTTTTTTTTTTTTAGTTGATGAAGAGCTATTAGGGGAAATCGAAAGACAAACCTAGAAAAATGGTTATTGGAGGATGTGAAAACATTGGTGATTGACGAAATAGTCAATATTAGGAATTAGGAAAGGAAACCCATTCCCTTGGAAATTGTTATAGGAGGAAACCTTAACCAAAGAACCCTTAGATCCACAAAGCCTAGATCCAAAGTTACTTCGAATGTTTTATATCAACTATCTAAAACCTAAAGTTTGTTGAATTGTGAAGCTCTTAGGAGACTGAAAAGTTGCGTTAGTCGCCATGCAGAAGAATTAAATCAATTCTTGCTAACGGACGTATTTGGGAGTTAGTTCCCAACCAAGAATATGACAATTATAGGAACTAACGTGCGTAAAGATTATTGGTGTTTTTAGGAATAAGTTAGACAAGATCGGGTATTTGTTTTCGGAAATAAGGCACCAAGGTTAGCTTTGCTCTAAGGCTACAACCAACAACCTTTTCCGAGGGCATCGATTTGATGAAAACTTATGCCCTGGTTTGATAGACTTGATCGTTTAGTGATTTTATTAGCCGACTGCTTGCAGCCCTTAGATTTTTAGATTTTTCCTAAAGGATGTTAATAAGTGCATTCTCTGATTGTTTTTATCAATGGAGGAGGTATAGGTTATTTCGTGGCCAAACACTTAGGAGATTAATTAATTTTGGATAAATACGAATCATGTGTTTTAAATTAATGAAAAGCTTTCTTTATATGGTCTTTATTAAATAACGCACCAAATGAGTATTATTATGATAGGATTACAAGCTTTTTTTATTTATACACGAATAATATAATGGATGGTAGTTTAACTCGTTTATTTGTATTTGATGGAAATGGAAAAGTTTCAAGATTAATAATCTTTGTTTCAATATATATGTTTTGTCAGTTTATTCGGGCTAGTCTGGTACAAGTACATGTTGTTGCAAATTTTATTGTGATGATTTTGCCAACAAAACTCATGTTGATGATGAGTGTCGGAGATAACATTGAATGGGTTGAACTTAACTAGTCTTAACTTAGTTTACCATATTAAACAAAAACAAACATGGAAGACGGGATATTCATTTAATCTAATCTAAGGTATATTAAAGAACATGCTTAAGAACATTTGGTCTAGAAGTTCATAAAACAATGTGAAAACCCCTTGGTCCCAACTCTATTACTTAACTTCATGAATAAAAGACATGATGAAGAGTAGTGAGTGTCGGTTAGATAGTACCAAAGTATCGAGGATGGATAGGTTAGTTATATTATACCAATAGGCAAAGTTGCGTTGTCATAGTTTTGTTGTCGTGTCTGGCCTTTGTTGACCCGACTTTCAAAGTGGCTCCTAATACCTCCTCACCTTGAATTTTGTGAAGCGGTTTTTTTTTTTTTATTTTTTTTTTTTTTTTAACAACGATTCTTCACCGATACATAAAAGGCCCACTACGCTACTTAGGTTTATGGTATCCTAAGGGCGACCGGAATAGAAACCTTAGTATATGCTGACTATGATCATGCTGGTTTAAGATTATTTAGATTAGATTATCGTGACCGAATGAGCAATAGAGGTATGGTTATTTGTACTACGTTCGTGGGATGTTGTTTGACATCTTGGTTATCGAAGAAAACAAACCGCTCTTCTATATACACTTACCATAAAAGCCATAATACGTAAGCGCCAGGAAACGGCATGGTCATACAAGCAATATAAGATGAACAAGCTTCTTATCGACTCCTTTCGACATTACGACTCGATGAACATTCCCATCAATGTCTATACCCATCATGTGCGACCAACAAAGGATGTGATAGAACTTCGCAAAAAAAACCGTGCTGCAAAATTCTATATTGTACCAATCACTACAAAATACTCATCACCACTTTCTTCGTGATAATGTCCAGAAATGGGATCTTTTCTCAAATCCATGAAAAGAACAGTTAAAAAGTGCCGTTTCTCCGTACGACAACATGCCGAAAAATACTTACTAAACCACTTAAACGTGTAATTCTAGTTAACTATCTACGTCTTTGGTTTAGGAATGTTGGAAACATTCCATATACTTTTATGTGTCTGATTCTCATTTTTTCTAGTTAGTTTTGATTCCTGTCATGTTCCACTCCGTGTCGTGACAACCAACTTGGAATACTTTACCGATGTACTTTAGATTTTTAATTCGCGAAATGCAAATTAAAATGTCACTCCTCTTTGTTAAATTTTCATCAAAAACTCAAGTCCAAAACCCTTTACTGAGGGCGGCCCCCATTTAGGCGGCCCCCAATATATTTGGGACCGCCAGGAGATAATATGGGACCGGGCTCCATCAGCAGACCATATATGGTGAATACTTAAACATAAAATATTCAACACACACAAAAAACTAAACAATCCTTTTTCTGCTGCCATTGCGAACATGCACAAAAAAACCCACCAAAACTCAAATCACCAACCATTTTTTAAAACATCAATTGAAGATCAAATTTCAACACTAATAATCAATCCTAACATCACAATGATCATCAATTGTAAGTCATATTCATTATTTTCTGTCAATTATTGATTCTAGGGTTATTGATGAACAACAAAAATTGAAATTAGGTGGATTTTTTATTTCTTTCTATTTTGTACAATTAAGACTACTAGTATCTAATTGTATACAAATAAGGCTTTCACGTAGAAAAGGATTTTGCCATACTTTAGTAAGGATTAATATTGAAAAAAATTGATTTTGTAACCAAAACCCTCAATTTTAATTTTCAATCACTACAATTTTAGGAAAAATTAATAAAATTATTCGTTGATGCATTGTTAATCCAATCCCAAAAAACGTTTTACAAACACATGATTTATGATCTCATGCAAAAAATTTCGAGATTAAGGAGATACAAATTCCCATATGTATTTTTTAACTTGTCCTGGGTTGATGCAAAATCAAACTATAGGAGCGTTTGGGTTAACTCTTAGGCGATGTTATATTTAGTCGAGTTAATCCGTTACTCTTACACAATTGTTGCATTTAATAGAGACACAACACTAGGCATGAAATCAAAAACTTCACAATACAAGCATAAGACAGTAATTTGATTGTGTTTTGTCTCATTTTACTCATTTTAGATAAACAATGCCTCGAAAAACCAGACAAAACAATGTTTTTTTTTTTTTTTTTACAAACCATAATCCTTTTCAAATTTGCCTTTTTGGCAATCAAAATGACTCACCATTTCTTCTGCACATCATCATGTCACATGATGTATTGCCATATCCTTATCAGGTTTCCTTTTCAATTTGCCTACTTTCTAATCCAAACGACGTTGAAAACGATTAAAAATCAACCGAATTCCAAATGCAATAATTATGGAATGATTTCTAAATTGTATTTTTATGTGCATATCTATCAATATTAATCCTCATCTACTCGAAAATCGAAATACAAATCAGACTGGGCCATCCATGAACACATGGGTTCATCCTACAATTTAATATCAATTACTACATTCATCTGAAGACAATTTCAAGTGTTTGACTCAAATGATGGTTTGAAATATTCCATTAGAAATTTTTGTAGGCGATTACATACTAATATTATTAATATGTTTTACTTATTTTAAACCTCTATCATGGATAATCAAGTACGTGTATAATGTGTCCACATTGTTATTTCATGCTTGCTATGCGATATTTAATAAACCTTTAAGTCATTTATATGCTTAAACTTGGCTACACTACATGATTTCTCTTCTCCTTTAGATATATTATGTGATTCTTGAAGTGATGAAACAGGCCATATTCGCTCTTATTCATAATCGCTCTTCTAATTCTTACTAACCACTCTGAAAAAGGATTGAACTTCTAAAAAATTTCGTGAATCTCTAGAAAATGGTCCCCTTAAATGTTGGGCGGCTCCCTAATATATATGGGACCGCCACCAATATAAGGGACAACCATCAGGAGAAACATGAAATATTCATGTCCCCTCCTTGTCTGCAACTTTGACCCTATTCTTCCTAGGTCTAGTTGTCCTTTCCCTTCTAAACTAAACACTCATTAGAACTCTCTTCCAACAAAACCATGCCTTTCCTAAAAATCTTCTATATAAACATCATTCTTTTTTATCTCAAATCACCATCTCTCTTATAAACATCTCCTCAAAGTCTCAATGTCATCTTCTAACAAATCTCCTCGTGACTACTCACAAAAATACAAAAGAGCAATTCGTAAACCTTGGAAACAAAGTCAAAATCTTCCACCATCACCACCTTCTCCTCTATCAAATAGGACTCCAACCACTTCTCATATAACAATAAACCGTCTCTCATCTTCCTCTCCTCCTCTATCTCTAAGCAACTCACTACCTAAATCTCTACTAAACTCTCCAATTTTTGATACCACTCCTTTACCTCCTTTTCCTAATTCATCTAATCCTACATCCTCTTTCTTACCTCTACAAATCTTTACTCAAAGTCATAGTGAAAGCCATTTGCATGAACTCCTACACCTTTCAAATCTTCTTGATATCAACATTCAACATGCAATTGAGTTAACTAATATTTCACCTCCCTTCTTACCATTCACTCATCCTCCTTGTCTAGACCAAGTCAATTTTCATTCAGACTTTTGTCACTGTTGCTTGGGAAGTCGTAAAATCTTCAATATCTTAAAAAATGACCTTAACCGAATCAAATCTCTCATCATTGGGACCTTAACCCTTTTCCCATCATCCATCACTACCAATTCTCCTGAAAATCTCTCCCAAACTTTAAGAATAATCTACTAGTTTCCTTCTATTAGATGCTTTAATATGTTGTATCTTTATATATTGTCCTATATGGCTATATATGCTCTTATTAGAATTTGAATAAACTTTATTTATGAGATTTTAAAAGTGTGGATTATAATATTGAGATATTTGTCATGCTATATTGTCTTGCACATGTACTTCTAACCTTGTTTTATAGCAAACAAATTATCATAAGATCGATCCCTTGGTGCCCCGAACGAGGGGGAGCATACATCAAAGGGGAGTCTTTAATCGTCAATTCTCTCTACTACAATTCGACGATCAAACTTTTTGGATTTGACAAAAAGGGGGAGAAATGGAATTAAACTCATTAGTAATTTATAAACCTCTAATTTTATACTAAATGAGTTTATATTTTGTCATCATCAAAAAGGGGGATATTGTTAATACAAATAATGTCTAAAAACGTTATTTATATTTTTCGACCTCTCGATGTTTTGATAATAACAAAATGTAAAAACGTTTACGATAAAAATAAACGTTTATAAAATACCATAAAATTCTATTTCTACGATTAATTACTTGAGGTACGGATAAACAAATCATTAAACATGATTAGTGATTAAGAAAATATTTTTCTTAAACTTTACATTTCTACAAAAGTATTTTTATAAAAATATAAAAACAAAATATTTATTTATAAAAGAAATGTATTATTAAAATATGAAATTTGAAATCAGATTTTCCCCCAAAATGGAAGGTTCTAAAACAGATAACACATTTCTCACAAAAAGACAAAAAGAGGAGCGTAGTCTACGGCGGCCCCCTTATAGGCTTGGCGGCCCTCTAATATATTTGGGACCGCCGCCAGCACAACGTCTCTTTTTGTCTCCTATAAATACTGGGCCACCCCATCTGAAAAATACAACCTCTTGCCACGAATTTTCTCAAATCTATTTTTCTCTCTTTTTTCTTTCTTTCTAAAACACATATCTTAATCACTAACATACCTTGATCTTGTTTCAAGTGATTAATTCTTTCTTCCTCCCTTCTTCTTCTAATCAAGTGCAAGAGAAGAACAATCGTATTCTTCTACATACGAATTGTTATTAAGTGATCTCCTTCTTCCTCCTCAAGATCACAAGTCTTCATTATATTAACTTTGTGTTGTTGTGTAAATTGGATTGTGTGTAGATCCAATTGTGTAAATTGTGTATTTGTGATTTGGATTGTGTGTCAATCCAAGAGTATATATCTTGTGAGTGTGTAAAGACTTAGTGAAGTCTTAGATTGGTTCTAGCTAAGATTAGGACTCGACATCTAGCTTAGTGTCGGAAAAGAAAGTAAGCGACGTGTAAACGGTTTTCTCCGCCTAAAGGGAGCTTGTTGACATAGTGAAATCTCGAGTGGAGTACTCGGGGAGTGGAGTAGGAACGAAGAGGTGCTTCGTAGCCGAACCACTATAAATCTTGGTGTCTTGGTTTGATCGTTTCTTTCTCTATCTCTCTATATTGTTATTGTTTACTTAGTTCATTACATTAGATAGTTTAGTTGTGATTCATATTGTTGATTGATTGACATACAACTCGAATCAAAGCATTTTATAAGCAAAGTTTTAAAACAGTCAAATTAACCGGTAAACTATTTAACCCCCCTTCTAGTTTCCTACAAAAATAGTTAGAGGTGACCACTTATTTATAGGAGCTGAAAACTGTCTATCAGGAAACAACGGTCCCAGATATATTAGGGGGCCGCCGGGTTTAAGGGGGTCGCCTGACATATTTAAGGGACTGCCCTGACAAACGCTCCTATTTTTGTTTTTTTGTGGTGAAGGTCAAATCTGGTGAAAGTGATACTTGTTTTAAGGGGGAAATGACCAGATTTTGAAATTTAAAATAATTAGCAAATAAAACATTTCTTTATAATTCAAAAATAATTTTTGAGAAATTGTTTTGTTATATTTATAAAAATATAAAGTTTAAAACAAAAACTTATTTCTTTTATCATCCTACAAGTTTAATGTTGTTTGTACATACCTTACATGATTTACGTCGGGTGCAAACAAATGTCGGTGTTGATGTAGACTTGAGACATCGAGAGATGTAGATGCATGCATGCATTGATGATTTGTGATTACGAGTAACTTGTGCACTTTACGTTACGTAATATAAGTTACATGTTTGTCATCACCAAAACATAAAGAGATCGTATAGATTAAATATCGCAATATTTGCACTAACAAGTATAAATAGAATTAACATTTGGCACACGATTAATCATATCAATTTCATAAATACCATTACTAGAAATAGCACTAAAATAAAGAACATCATTCTTTGAAACTAAAATTCCATAATCCATAAAACATTGGGTAAAACCATTGTGAACCAAACGTGAAACTAAAACAACACCTCTAGTTATAGTAGGTGCATAATGACAATTGTCTAAACAAATCACAAGGCCATTAGGTAAAACTAAGTCATAACTTCCAATAGCTTCCACTTGCGCACGAACACCATTGCCCACGTACAAATAGAGAGCTCCTTGTTTTAGCTTTCTTACTCCTCTAAGACCATGTTTTGTGTTACAAATGTGAGTACCATAACCAGTGTCATACACCCAGAAATTTTTAGGGAAAGAAAATAATTATATTGTGAAGATACCTGAAGAAATGACAGTGCCAACTTGCTTCTTCTTCATAATCAACTCATCCAGGTAAACATGACAATTCCTTTTCCAATTCCCTACCTCCTTGCAGTGGTGGAAGGCGTCATCCTTTGCTAGGTGCTCTTTTACAAAAAGTTTAGGGTTTTTAGGCTTAGGGATATAACTTTTATCCTTTCCCTTGCCTTTTCCTTTACCCTTCCCTTTAGCATTTTGCAATTTCTTATTGGCTTTTTAGATTCTTCCACCTTGAATCACCATTACTTGTGGTGTATCAGCCTTTTTAGGTAAACATTTCTCATACTTAATAAGCAGAGCATGCAATTCACCAACTTTCTTCCCCATGTTATGCATACTGTAGTTTCTTACAAATCCAACAAAATCACTAGTGAGGCTATTCAAGATCAAACCAACACTAATATCTTGCGGGAGCACATAACCAAGACGTTCTAGTTGCTCCACATATCCCTTCATCTTAAGTACATATGGACCAACTGGTTTACCCTCCTTTTGTTTGCAAGCATGAAAAGTTTGAATCAGGTCAAACCGCTCCACTCTAGCTTGTTTCTCAAACATGGAATTAAGCTCCCTTATCATGTCATATAGTGAGGAGTTTTCAAATTTTTTGTGAAGTTCAGCAGTCATACTCCCAAGTATAAGATAAGCAACCTCATTATATGCATCATAAATTGCATTCCATTGCGCAAGAACTTGTGCTTCAGAATCAGCAGTAGGAGCCGCAGGTAAAGGCAGTTCAATGACGAACATTTTCTTTTCAACTCTCAAGACTATCTTAAATTGACGAAACCAGTCATTGAAATTATTACCAGAAAGTTTTTCTCTCTCAAACATCGACCTGAAAGCCTAATGGTTTATGTTTTGAACAAGAAATGCCATCTATAAAACATAGTAAAGTTCAAAAATTAGTATTTTCGATAATACTCTGTAAAGAAAATTAACTACCTAAGTTTAAATAAATTAATAATTAATTTTCTAAGGCCTAGGATCCAACTTGACATACCACCCGCACATCAGTTGATCTGCTAGCAATGGTGCATTCAAAAGGTAATTGACGATCAATAATTACCACCGGTGCAATTCATAAAACATTATGGGACTTACTTTATTACATTAATATACTAGTAAGAATGTTTCGTCCCATCTATGTCTCGAGCATAAGGTCTCACCCGCTTACCTTGATTAAGTCGTCCAATTAAGAACTATGATTATGTAACACCAACGCCTCACAAAAAGTGTATAATCACCTTGGGTTTGCAACCTAACTACGTCTCACATAATGTAAAAGGCAACAAATTAGATGGCAACAACTTATTTTAAAAAGGGTGTTTATATTTGGCGTAGCAAATATGTACGAAGAAGCATGCATACATCTTCGTATCATAAATTTTAATAAAAACTTTACTCAATTAAGTTATTTATCACAATATCACATATTTTCTATACATCTCAGGTATAAATAGCATTACCTTTAAATATTGACGATTCAACGTGTTTTCAAATCAAAAGATTTCTTATTTTATCACGGGAAAAGATTAAAGAATGATTAAAAACCATTCAAACCCTAAACCATTCACGTTTCCTAAATAATTGCAAGATATCACTTTCCGTGATGTTACAACATATGCCAAACAATCACAAAACAGATTAATGTTGCCACCTAAGCTCATGTCACTGAAAGCACAACCTATATTTGCTATTTTAGCAGTTATTTTGCCGTACAGATGTTGTACCCGCAACATCAAAGTCCGGACATGGTACGTTCGTTCTTCCAGTGAAGTATCACCCAAATGGGGGAGGTTTAATCCCAATAGATTATTTATAAACCATTTCGCGATCACATAATGTAATTAACAATACATTATGCAATTGAAAGTTCTATGATAATGGGTCAGGGAGGGTTATCGCATACATAGGCAAACACTAATCAATATACTTTAAACACTTGCGTCCAATTTATAAAACAAGCATGTTATTCACCCTACAATAATGAGTAATTTAGTAAAACTGTAAAAAGTGGGCTATGAACTCACTTGAGTACATATAGTCCAAATAATCACAAATAAAACGTCACGCAAGACGATAGATGCAACCTATTTAAATTAAGGTCGTATAAGTACCGAGTACTTTAATTAATAACGTTGAATATAATCTTATAGTTGTTACATCGTACTATCGTTCGGGCTATCATAATTAAAGAGGTCATGACATGACGTACGAGGAGTTAGGACACTTTAAATCGTAAATCCAACAACTCGTCGATACGCCATCCGAAGAGGCCTCATTATGAAACTCCCTAGTATTATAGCACTTTGATAACCACTTAATATTCTATATAGCATAATCACCGACTAATCGTTTTAGTAAAATAATATTTATAAAGTGAAAACGTTTATAAATATACTTTTCGTAAAAATATGACTATCTTGGTCGTTTTAAGTCGTTGCTCGTCGTTTTTACACCCACTCTTCGTTAGTAAGACGAGTGATCAAAATATTACATTTTCATGTTTTTGATATTCTGCGATGAATAGTGATTTTACTGTTCACAACAGCTCGTTTGTCGTTTTTAGTTTTAATTAGCGTAAACTTGTAATCGTAATAACTTATTCGTTTTAATCCCGATTTTAGTGATTCCTTCGAGTACTACTTTGTTTTCAAAGATGTCTTATATTTTATAAAGTTGGGTCCGTTGATGAATAGTAATTTTACTGCTTCTAGTTTATAAAATTACTTTTATAAACTTTAAATTATCGTAAACGTGTAGTTTATCGTTATAGTTTTAGTTCCGTTTTTTCGCGATTCTTTCCGAGTACGATCTCGTAATTAAAAGTTATATCATATTTTAGATGTTTTAAAAATATTAGTTTCTGTAATGAATAGTAACTTTTATAAAAATAGTTTTATAAAAGTATTTATAGTCGTAAACTCGTAATTAACGTATCTTTTTCGTTATAAATTGGTTTTTCGAGTTTCTTATCATTTTGGAATCGTCACGAGACGTATTATTATTATATTATGTCAAACCCACTGTATGAATTTCGGATTCAAAACAGCCCCTAAGTATTCATGTGTATATCTTTATAAAAACCTTGTTTTATGTATTATTTAATTTAGTAGTTTACTTTAAAAAAACCTAATAGCTATTTTTAACATATGTGATACTTATAATAATGTCCAAGATCATCCATAGTCTTCTCAAATTTTTATTGTGATAAGTTTAACAATTACTTCCATTATTTTCACATGTGAAGATTAAGTAATCTTATAAAACCCTAATTATTACCTAAACATGTTTATACTTAAACCATATGTTAACATACTTTTATATTCATTTTTCCATGATATATATAACCATATGACATAAGAATAAGTGCATAAATTCATAACATAAGTGAAAACTCATTTTACATATTAAAAAGTCCTTAGTGGTGATTATAGCCGAATTAACATAATTACACATAAATCATAATAAATAAAGTATAAAGGGAAGTAGGAAGACCTTAGGGAGGATGTATGAGATGAGAAATAAATGCTAAACCCGTGTTTAGACTCAAAACCAAAGCTTACAAGCTTATAAACCCTAGATTAGGTTTGAAACCCTAATCTTCCCTTTTCTTCCTTAATACTTGCAAATGATGATCCAAGGCTTGCAAACACTTTAGTGTGCCTTAGGATTGATGTGTAAAGGGTTGTATGGATTGTATAAAAATTTTGTATGGTTTGTTTAGGTGGCTTATTGGAGCCGTGGGTTTTGGAGAGAAAGGGAGAAGAGAAATGAATTTTTCTTAAGTATAAAGAGTATGTAAACTTCTCATATGCATGTGTATGTATTTATAGGAAGGTAATGAGATGCTAGGAGCTTAGTTTGACCAAGAATTCAAAGGGGGGGGGGTCTTGTGCCGTGGGTCAAGGGAACAAGAAAGGAGGGTTTTAAGGGTTTAATGGTTTATGTCTTGGTCTCCTATCATGGGAATCATCCCATGATTTCAAGGAATGTGTTTCACTAGCACTTTTTCTTATTAAGTTACTTGTGTATTTATAAAATAAATGTGTAAGTAAACTTTTGTATAAAAAGGTAAAGTGTAGTTTTATTATAAAGTATACTTGTAATGTCTTGGTTAATTTGTACATATACATTTATATAGGACATGTATATGTATGCTCATATGCATAAAGTTTTATAAACTTCGATCATTGTATATAAACGTAGGTATTTGTTGAAGCGTACGTTAATTTTTACGGTTTCGGGAATACCTAATTGTCATTTATCGCGAAACGTAACCGCTTTCACGTATCGATAATAACTTACGAAAGGTTAATAATTATCACTGCATAATTACTTAACCTTGTTTGTATGTAAATAATAAAATTGCGTTAATGCCCATTTTACGTTAATGATCATTTTTAGCTTACGGGATTTTAAACTTATCGATTTCATTAAAAAACAACGCGTACAATCACTAAAAATAAATAAGTGACTTTCTTAACATAGTAAATTGTCCTAAAATACCATGGGGTGTTAATAGTTCTCCCTCCGGTTAGCTGATATTCTCCTCAAGCTTTACGACGCTAGCACTTGGACGACGGTCGGTCCTTGAGACCAGGATGTGGGTATTTCTTCCGATTGATCTTCGCGTTTCCCATGTATACTCAGGACCTCTCTTGGAAGTTCCATCGAACCTTGACTAATGGGATATGGCTTCTCTTCATCCGTGTTAACTTCAACGGATCTGTGATCTCTATAGGTTCCTCGACAAACTGAAGCTTGTCATCAAAATGAAGTCCATCCAACGGAACGGCTAAGGGTTCGTCGGCATGACACTTCTTTAAGTTGGACACGTGAAATGTATTATGAACTCTGCTCAGCTCCTCAGGAAGCTCGAGCTTGTATGCAACGTCTCCAACCCTTTTTATTACCTTGAAAGGTCCAACAAACCTGGGATTTAATTTCCCTCGTTTGCCAAAACATACACCCCTTTCCTAAGAAAGAAAACTTGAGCATCACTTTATCTCCAACCTCAAACTCCATCGGCTTACGCTTCAAATCAGCGTAGCTCTTTTGCCTATCACGAGCGGCTTGCATCCTTTGCTTAACTTGAATGATTTTCTCAGTCGTCTCTTGTACTATCTCTGGACCGGTGAGTTAAACTTCTCCAACCTCAGCCCAACAAACAGGCGAACGACATTTTCTACCGTAAAGTGCCTCAAAGGGTGCAGCCTTAATGCTAGCATGATAACTGTTATTGTATGAACCTCGGGACTAATGGAAAATGTTTAACCCAAACCATTTACAAAGTCTGATCACACAAAGCGCGAAAGCATATCTTCGAGAGTTTGTATGGTTCTCTCGCTTTGTCTGTCAGTTTGCGGATGATATGCCGTACTCATATCTAACTTGTACCATAATGCTTTCTGAAGTGACCTCCAGAAATTTGATGCAAACCTATCGGGTCTACGATCACAAATATCGAGACCGGTATCCATGCTTGTTAATACTTCCTTAGGTACATTCTCGCTTAGTTTCTCAGGAGGGTAGTTTCTTTCATGGGTATAAAGATTGCGGACTTTGTAAGACGGTCAACGATTACCCAAATGGTGTCATACCCTTGTGATGACTTAGGAAGCTTCGTGACAAAATCCATCGTGATATATTGTCCTCCCATTCCATTGGTATCTCAGGTTTGTACCAACAAACCCGATTGTCTCTGATGTTCGGCCTTGACCTTAGCACAGGTCAAGCACTTGCTAACATAGGTGGCGATGTCGGCTTTCATATTGGGCCACCAATATAGCTTCTTTACGTCTTGATACATTTTTCTCGGAACCTGGGATGGATAGTAATACTTTGATTTGTGGGACTCGTGCATGCTAACAGTCGCAAGTTGTCTTAACAAGGTACCCAATCTTGCATTAAAGGCATAGGGTCTCCATCCGTACGAGGTTCCAACGTTTCCGTTCTAAGTGCCTCTGTAATATTTGCATTTTCAATCAGCTCATACCTCCAACTCCTCATTCTTGATGTTCTCTGGTTTTCGTACTTCAGTCTAAGCATTCAAGATTTGCTTAGGAAGATCCAAGCTAATAGTCATGACTAAAGCTCGAACTCTTAACGGTGGTTCCTGTTCTTTCCTGCTTAAAGCATCAGCAATGACATTTGCCTTCCCTGGGTGATAACGAATATCGCAATCGTAATTAAACTAAGCAACTCTAACCATCAGCGTTGTCTCATGTTTAATTCCTTCTAATTAAGAATATGCTATAAACTCTTATGATCAGTGAACACCGTACACTTGGTACCATACAAATAGTGCCTCCAAATCTTCAGAGCGAACACTACTGCTCCAAGTTCCAGATCATGAGTAGTATAGTTCTTCTCATGGATCTTTAACTGGCGTGATGCATAAGAAATCACCTTTTCCCTTATGGCATCAACACAGGCCCAAACCCTTGATCGAAGATCGCAGTATACCGATAAATCTTCACTTCCTGTCGGGTAAAGCCAGAATTTGGTGATAACAATGTCTCGCTCATAACTAGGAATGCTGTTTCTTGTTTGTCACCCCACTCAAACTTGACCTTCTTTAAGTGTGCTTGGTCATGGTTTTGGCGATCTTTGAAACCCTTCAATGGAATCGTCGATATACCCATGCAAGGACCCTAAAAAACTGATCGAATCTCCGTTTGTGGTTAGGAGATGCCCAATCTTTAACGGATTTGATCTTGGCTGGATCCACATGAATGCCTTTATTATCAATCACGTGACCGATGAACTGTACCTTGGGAATCCAAAATTCACACTTGGAAAATTTTGCATACAACTCCTCTTTCTTTAACAACTCCACTATTATCTTCAGATTGCTCTCGTAATGCTTGCTTGTTCTTGGAATAGATCAAAATATTGTCAATAAAGACAATTACGAATTTGTCCAGATAAGGTTTGCACACTTGGTTCATGAGGTCCATAAACACAGCAGGCGCATTGGTCAAACCAAACGGCATAACTTGGAATTCATAATGTCCATATCGAGTTCTGAAGGCAGTCTTCGAGATATCTTCTTCTCGAGACCTCTAATTGGTGATAACCTGACTTAGGTTCGATCTTCGAGTAAAACACTCAACCCTTATAAGTTGATCGAAATAAGTCATTTAATTCTTGGTAGGGATGATATAACGGTTCTTTTACGTTAGTTGTCTGGTAGTTCCGATAATCTATGCACCTCGTAACGATCCATCTTTCTTCTTGACGGAATAGAACTGTAGCTCCCCATGGTGACGAATAGGTCTTATAAAGCCTTTGTCGGTAGCTTTGTAGTTGATCCGCCAATTCTTTCATTATGATGGGCCAATCGCTAAGGTGCTTGTGCTATAGGTGCCAGCACCAGGTACTGATCGATGTGAAATTTCCACTTGTCTGTGGTATGTGGGGAGCCCTGGCAAGTCCTCGGGAGGAAACACTTCGGGAAAGTTCTTTGACGATCCGGTAATATTGCAGTTGCTGTCTTTTTGACTTGTCTGCGGTCTCCTTGCTGGTAATATGTGCCAAAAAGCTGTGACATCCTTTTAGAAGATATTTCTGGGTTCTTGGTGCACGAGATTGATGGTTTAATCGTGTCCCCGCTTTCATTTTACTTCCGTCTCCATGAAAAATGAAGATTTTCGCTCCCAAAGGGGATACGAACGCTCTTCTTAGCATAGTCAATAACGGACTTGGTTATTTCGTCAAACAAAGTCATGCCAATTATGACGTTCATAAGTACCCATTTCTAAAGGCATCTAGGTCGACGTGGAATACGGATGGTTTAGAAAACTTTTAAACGCGCACACCCAGTAATACGTATTTACCCAAATTATTTCTACCAGCAGCTATTCAACGTTTAACCATGGACCTATATAGTGGGGGTTATATTAATCCAACGGTACTAAATTGAGTAGTTAGACACAAAACTTCTAGTGCACAGTATCAAACAAATGGAAGCACAACGGTTATTTAGGAGAAACGTACCCGTCACAACGTTATTGTTTGGGTTTTGCCCTGCAACTCCCACTGCATAAGCCTTGGCTACAGCGTTGCCATTTCCCTGGTTCTTGCTCTTCCACTGGGGGCAGTCCTTCTTGAAGTGGCCTGGAGCCCCCACACTCAAAAGCAACGATGGTCATGGTATTTGCCCCTAGGGCTCTGGGTCGTTATTGTTGTTATTGTTGTTGCGGTTGTTGTTGTTATTGTTGTTGCGGTTGTTGTTGTTATTTGCAGTTGCAGGCCGGCTCCTACAAGTCCTTGGCAGGTGGCAAGCTTCTTGCATTATTGCATGTTTGGTATATACAAGGACCGTAATGGTTGGAAGTTACACTTGGGACATAGAGGTTTAGTCCCTTCATACGGTTTTTTGTCACCAGTTCATGCAGCATAAGCCCTGCATGTGTTCTGTTTTGTTCTGTTGTTGGTTTTGGTTAATTTAGAAGTGTCTTCAAACTTCCTTTGTTTTCTGCCTGTCTCTCCGCTAAAGTGTTAATTTGTCTCTATCCATTATTAGTGCCCATCTCAATATCCCCTTACATGGTTTTTTTGGCTTCGATGCCACAAAACTTGAGTAAATTCAGGTCGGGGCATCCCACCGAATACCTTTCAATTTTTGTCAGTCTCTTCTGGAAACATTCCTGTCCACCACTGCAATGCTTTTCCTGGAATCGTGTGGTTGTAGCTTACTAATCGGTGCCTTTTACTTTTAGGTTCCACAATTCTGCCTCAATCTTCTTGATTTCATTTCCTCAGGGACAATATTAAGCTGGTCATCTTCTCCTTTTTTCAAGTCGGGTCCACGTCATTGCATATGCAAACATCATTAGTCACTGTCCTAACAGGTGATTACACATGTTAGAGCAATCTCCTCATAGAGTAACATAGTGGCAAACTTCACTTGTTTTTCTCCACGGTGCAGTTACTTATGCGAAACACGGTTTCCATCCTAGCATAACCTTTAGGTCAAGGCGACCATCTTCTGTGCCCTGAGAATAAGGGTTGACATTTCATGAAGTCTTGATAAAAGTGCACTATCCCAACCCGCGCAGTTCGTTCTTCTACACTGTTCCCGAGGTATGGCTATCATCGCCATTTTGGGTCGTATCACGTGCTGCCAATACAGCTGTGACCACCCTTTCGATATGGGCCTGAAGTTGGGCCCTGGTGACCGAAGTGGTGGTAGTAGGGTCTGCGACTGGTGGGGGAGTTGTGGTGACTGGCGTTGTCCTCGTGGTTCTCTTTGGTGCCATTTTTCTAATCACAATGAAAACATAAATACCCGTTAGATTTCAAAAAAATCTTAACCATAACCCGATGTATACATAATAAATAAACGAGATCACAACACATGGTGACATACACAACAGTATTGAAATTAACAAATCGACATTTATTCGCAATAAATTCGATTTTATATAAAACATAATCCATCCTTTCCATATATAAACCTGGAAATATACATGATCTGTTTGGTACATAATGATTCCCTTTCGCTAGGTTCAAATTGGAAAATCAACAATAGAGCCCTACTAGCCTAGGAGTTACCTATAATACTTAGTACGGCTGATTAAGTTAGCTAATCATAAATAAAAGTTATACAAGGATAGCTAACCAAAACAAAAGAATCTATTACCGTCCAGCTAGCTGGGAGTAACCCTTAAAAAAACTTAACAGACTGCAATATATAAAGTATATATAATTTAAACCTTTAACTTTGAAACTTGGCAAGATAGGTCCTTATAGTTATAAGTTTAGGAAAATGACATTTTCAGCCCCTCTAGTAATAAATTTCAGAAAGTTACGATATATACCCCTAGTATGGAATATATTTGCAAAGCAAGTCCAAAAAGCCATGCAAGCTTATTTTAGGGTTCCAGATGATATTTTTAGGTTATAAATTATTAGAATAAGCTAAAATAAGATGTTCTAACGTAACAAAAGTTTAGAAAAAGGATTCGTTAGCTAGAAAATCAAAACGGGTCATTTTTAGGGTTTTAATAAAAAATGCATGGGTTTGAGGATTCAAGGCTTTAACAAGAGTTCATATAGGATCTAATAGACCTTATGATAGTTCTAATACAGATTATAAGCTTATTGAACATTATTTAAGCTTACTTGAGCTAGAAATGGGTTAAAATGGGGTTTTTGGGTTCATATGCCTAGTAACGACATCAAGGGCTCCTTTTTCTTGATTCTTGGCTTCTATTATGAGCTTAGGGACTTCACTTGATCCTCCTTGGTCTGGTTTAAGACTCCATTTAATTGGTGATAATTTTTTGAGGTGTGTTTGAATGGTTTGCATGTTTTGGCTATTTATATGGTTAAAACACCCTTGGTGTCCAAGTTTTCTTAGTGTGGTGGCCAAGGGCTATAGATTAGTGACTAAGGGAGGGCTAGTAATGAGTAAGGTGGGCTAGGAAACTAGGAATGCAAGGTGTGGGAGTTATAAGGGTGCAAATGGATATGGGTGACAAGGAGGTGACAAAGCAAGACTTGGTGGCCAAGGTGGTGATGGAGGTGCTTGGTAGGCTGCTTGGTGACATGATGGTGATGTCATGGAGGTGCTTGAGGTGTTAGGGTGCTAGCTTGACTTAAAAATGGGTTAAAAGTGGATAAAAAGGGGTGTCAGGTTTATTTTATTTCAGGTTAGGGTTTAGGGTTTTAAAATGTGGATTAGGGTTAGGATTAGTGATAGTTTAGGGTTTAGGATTAAGGTTTAGGGTTTAGGATTAAGGTTTAGGGCTTAGTTTTAAGGTTTAGGGTTTAGTTTTAGGTGTAAAGTAAAATTAGGGTTTTAGGGTTTCAATTAAGGTTTAAGGTTTTAGATTAGGGTTTTAGAATGACTTAGGGTTTAGGTTTAGGGTTTAAAAGTCATGCATTAAGTGTTTGTACCTTGTGTTAAAGTGGTGGTAAGATATAAACATGATTTAGGAGGTAAAATGACCTAGTTTGTATTTCATGCACAATTGACTTGTACATTGAGCTTTAGAAGGTTGTACTAGGGTTTAGGAGGGAAAAGATATTCAAAAGTTTGGCATTGTAACTTGTACACATGCTTTGAACATTTGTACACTTGTTTTGACATGTAATTAGGATTTTTGGAATAAACGTTAACGTATAATGCTTGTTTTGGAATAACGTTGTAAATGGTACGTTAAATGGATAACGTACATGGTAAAAATGATATTTAAACATAGACTTGACATATTAGGATGTTTACATGATATAAACATAGATATAGATGACATTGGTAGGTTGCGTGAGCTCGTTTACTTTAGTTATGTAAACTATGTTACATAATGGAATAAAGCGAAAAATTTCCCTGTAAAAAGGTGGTATATACTTTAATAGATGGAGATAGTACATTGCATCTAATTTAATAGATGGATATTTACCTTGATGAAAATTACGGGTTGTTATACTATTTCATATTAATCCAGTCGTAGTTAGCCCCATATATAAGTTATAGATATAAAATATATATTTATTTATATGAATTCGGTTTTCGGTTCGGAGTGTCAAACCCATATCCAACCCGAGAATCGAATTAGTAGCTCGGTTCGGTTCGATTATTTTCGGTTCGGTTCGGTTTCGGGTTTCGGTTTATTCGGTTTTTCTGCTCACCCCTAATTGTAGTTGCAAATTAATGGATTATGATTACGACGACCAATCTTGGTCATGTAACACCCCCAAAAATGGGTCGCAGCGGAATATGTTTCCGGGAGCGTTACTTCATAGTACCATTGCACTAGTCAGAAGAGAACGACCTCTAAGTGTCGTTTGAAAAGTATTCTTGAAAAGTTTGGATTCCAATGTTCCTCAAATAGGCCAAGCATCTATTTCACCTGAGAAAAGACATTCCTTAAAAGGGTCAAACATAAAGTTGGTGAGTTCATAGGTTTTTCGTAAGTATAATTTAAATCCCAAAACTATATTATAGGTCTACCGGTTACAATTTTCGCGCCATACAAGACTTGCCAACGATAAACCTACATATATAGGTTTCCTTATATAAAATCCCAAAAAGTTTCAAGTATATATTGTAATGAAGCACAATATAATTATCACAACAAGTTTCAAGTATATATTGTAATGAGCACAATATCTCAAAATGTTTCAAGTAAAAATTTGGCACTTTATTCACGTCAAGTAAAGATTCATATTGAATAAAACCATATTAAACGATTACTCTAAGTTCATGGAACTGCTACGTAGACTCATTATAAGTATGCCACTTTATTCAAGGCACCGTAAGGTTCAGATTCATCAGTATGTTGTGTTGTGCTCCGACAATGTTATAACGTTCGTTAGTTCGATCTCGAACTAGTGATAGCTAATCACCCGAACGGGAGTAGTCAACCCCCAATAGATCTATCTCATAACACTCGCGCTTACCCTCCAGGTAATTAACAGTCCACTCCACTTAAGCTAATCCGTAATCATTCGAGTAAAAGTCAAGTATGTGTATACGTCCAAAAAGTAAACCAAGTAGTGTATCTCATCGCGAGATATATAAAAGAGTATGTAAATCAATTTGTTATCAACCATATAAATGCATTTGTAAACAAGCATGTTCTCACCCCAAAACTTATAAAACAAATCATGTAAAACGTGGGGCTATGAACTCACCTTGAGTTCAGATAATCCAAATATCGCAGATAAAGCGTCACGCAAATCGTCAGATGCAACCTATTTAATTTAAGGTCGTATAAGTACTAATCACATTGAGTAATCTCTACCATGCATAAGTCTATTTAGCTAATCACCATCTAATTGTTTGAGTGAAAACATATTTATAATTGTAAAACATTTATAAATATCTGAATAATGTAATTATAGTTATTCCTGGTAGGGTATTAGTTACTCCTGGTAGTGTTGTAGTTACTCCTGGTAGTGTTATTACTACTGGTAGTATATTAGTTACTCCTGGTAGTGTTATTACTACTGGTAGTATATTAGTTTATTTTCTAAGTCTGACCCGACTATAATGACCCACTAAATCACATTTTCATGACTCGGGTTCTAAAGAGAATTTATGCGAAACGATATTTTGAACAACTTTCCAGTTTTGTCCGAGACCCGAAACTCGACCGAAATGGGCGAAAAAGCACTCGCATCAGATCTGATGCAGTGTATTAATTACCAAAAAGCCAGATTTTGCCCCCGCCTTACGACCCGTTATCACTCGCTTTTAGACTTAAAGAACCTCGCGGGGAAGTAAAACGACCTTCCGAACGACTTTCATGTTTCGGCCGAAGGCCGAAACGGACTCGAAAGTGCCGAAAAAAACCATCTTAAAATTCTGACAGAAACCACTAACTTAACAAAAGCTGGATTTTTATACCTTGAATATATACCTTGTTTTCGCTCTAACTTTTTCGTTATAAATCCGTTTGACAAGTTTCTTATCATTTTGGAATCGTCATGAGGCGTATTATTTTTATATGAGGTCAAACCCACTGTATGAACTTCGAACTAAAACAGCCCCTAAGTATTTACGTGTATAACTTTATAAAAACCTTGTTTTATGTATTAAAAAGTCCTTAGTGGTGATTATAGCCATAATTAACATATCACACATAAAATAATGATAATAAAAAGTATAAAGGAATTAGGAAGACCTTAGGGATGATGTATGAGATGAGAAATAAGTGCTAAACCCGTGTTTAGATTCAAAACTAAAGCTTACAAGCTTATAAACCCTAGCTTTCCAAGTAAAAGCCCTAGCCTTCCTTTTCTTGATTATTACTTGCAAATGGTGATTCAATGCTTGGAAACACTTTAGTGTGCCTTAGGATTGATGTGTAAAGGGTTGTATGGATTGTATAAAAATTTTGTATGGATTGTGTAAAAAGTTGATTTTGAGCCGTGAGCTAGTATGAGAGGAATGAGGGGTTTTGTTCTTGATTTCACTTTGGAAAAGAGATGTGTGAGTTTATTCACTAGCTAAGGCCTTTTATAATAAGCTAATGACTCAAGGAAGGTCTCAAGGAAGCTTCATAGAGCAAGTAGCCAAGAGCATGTGGTGGTGTAAGGCTTGGTTCCCTAGATCTTTGTTACTTAGATATTTAGGGCTCTAGTCATCAAGATAGATATTTCCTTGCTCCTATCCTTAGGAATTCGGCCACATAGGCTCCCAAGTGATGTTATATTGATTATTTTGTGTATTGGGTATAAACGTGGGTATTTGTTTAAGCGTATAAAAGTTTTGGTGATCCCGGGGGAATGCTAACGTAATTTTAGCGAAACGTAAACGTTTTACGTAACCAACAAAAATAAAATATAAAAAGTTGATTATTACTTTCGTAAAATAATATAACACTTTCTTGATGAAAACTTTAATTTGTTTGGTGTCCGTTTACGTTAAATGTTGATTTTTAGTTTACGCGATTTAATTATATGATAAGAATTAAAAGTAAACGAGTACGAAACTAAAATAAAATAAATGGTGAAATTATGACGAAATAAATAGCGTCATAAAATGACCTGAAAATACAGAAATGTTACATTCAAGGCGGTTGTTCAATACACAATCTTGCGCTCATAAACGCAACTTGAAGAATCTACCGAGCAAATATCAAGGGAGTTTCTCATTCTAATTCCTTTTAAATTCCCGTATTTAATGTTTTATATATACAACGAGGACGTTGTATAATTCAAGTGGGGGGATGGATTAGAATGTTCACTTGTCCTAATTTTCACAATAAAATGCTTAAATTATGCTCAAATTTAAAAAATTTCAAGCATACTTTTGCGAAATTACATGTTATATAACCCGCACACAATAACCCTTGTTAGATATTGTGATGATTTAACCTTTCCGTTTCTAAATGTTTACCCAAACTCCACAAAATATGAGTGTGCCGGTGATGTTGTAGACTTTAGAACTTGGCTTGATATATCACTCGAGACCACAATAATGAGTGTTATGGATTTAATTGGAGTAACTTGTTTAAATCGGTAAATTTTAGGATTACATCCAAATCGCCTTTACATGTTTTTTATTAACTAACTACACCGGTTAGTTAACCTCCTGTTTAAACCCTTTTCCACTCTCATCTTTAGAGTGAAGATCCACTAGAATAACCCGTAGAGCCAATCATTTATGAATTACACTAACTATTTGTTTCGTTACACCCTTACACCTTAACCTACCCTGTTAGATTAAGTTTAATTTACAGTTGCTAGTTGCTTAAAGTGTAAAGTTTGTATTTCTCGAGTCTTGTGTCATTTTCTATCTTTGGTGCGGTTGGAAATTTGCACATCGCAAATGGGAATGTATATTAGTAGTCAAAACTCATGTGATTTTACTACTTTCGCAATTAATGGTGAATCCAAAGAATGAAGGAAATATCAAAGGAATTATCCGGAATTATTATGATCGTGAAGATGGTGAAACTACACCGAGATTTGAAGAATGTTTGGCAAAAAAAATCGAAAAAGGGAGAAAAAATGCAACAAAAAAGAACAGGAGAGTTTGAAGATAATCGTTTCGCAACTACCGAAGGAATTACACGAAGGATCGATTATTCGTTGATACGTCTTAAAATCAACGATGTAGAGTATTGTATAAAGTGTAAGATATCGCCACTTGCCTTGTAGAGTATGTAAAATTTTTGGGATGTTTGGGAAGTTGACTGTTACGGGAACGCCAACTTAGGTTGTTGTTTTTTATCGATGATCAAGACGTTGTAAATAGTCGTGTCTTTGTCCTAGTAATGGTCGGGGAAGTGTCTAGCAACTTGTACTTTAGGCTTAATCTATTTGTTTCTTGATTTTTATTTAACTATAATTTGCTTCCCTCTCACCTGATGATTAGCCGCTGTTTTTACGCGAATGAGGATTTATACGAACATGCATGTCTATTCCGTCGTTACGGCCATGTATGCATGTTTCGTACCTTGTTGGTTTATGACTTTTGGTGAAAGTTAGAATGTTCCTACCCTATATCATTCTTTATCCTAACCGTTGGTTAAATTCGAATGGGGATGTGATCGAACACACATGTCTATTCCGTCGTTACGGCCATGTATGTGTGCTTCAGCTGCCTTATTGGAGTGGTACTTCTGGTGAAAGATTATAGAATGATCAACCGTACGCCTTTCCATACAAAAACCCATATTTACCTTTATAACCTTGTTACTCCTTGGCTTTAGTGGTGGAGATGTGTATCCTTGCCAAGCTTATGATAGAATACTCGTCACGACCGAGCAATTGAGCGAATTAGTTACATGTTACCACATAGATTAGTTGAGTGATTTGAGTGTTTTCATCTTCCTATTTCGTGAGGTGTTTGGTTGTGTACTTGTAATAGATCAAATAAATGCTTTAAACATAAAATATCCTTAGGGATACATTTTTATAAACTTCTAAAGGCTAATTGAGGACAAGTAGGATTCAAGTGGGAAGATATTTGATGACATCAAATAACGTCTATTTTATAACATCATTTATCCCATGATATTAAACCATTTTATATAATTATTGCAAAGAATTGTTACTTAATCATTTATATTTGAGAATTGTAGTAATTATGGAGTAATTGGTAAAAGTTAGCAAAATACGTGCATTTTGGAGCTTAGATGAAGATATTTTAAAGATTACTGTTCTGAAGACCAATACGCCGTATTCATCAAGGAAGATACGACGTATCCGTGCCTGCACTCACCAAAGACCACACAGGAATAAAGATCAATACGCCGTATCTAGAGAGACTCAATACGCCGTATTCAAGAAATAGTATGTGAATATTCTGGAAGATATCAAGCGTGGTCCATACTCTAAGAAATCCCCAATACGCCGTGTCTAATACTTGGATATGCCGTATCGAACCGACTTCCAGACCTTATAAATAGAAAACTCAAAAATGAGTTTTAAGTGTGCTAAATCATATTCTCGATACCTAAACCATAAAAGTCAATTTTCAGAAGAGAAGAAGAGCAGAAAAGGTCGAGCAACGCTATCAATTCCATAGGAGATAACGTGTAACTCCATATACTTTAGTAATCGTTCAGTTTTTGGTATCATTCGTTAACTCGGTTAGTTTACCTTGGCTAAATAATTACTCTTGTATTTATTATGACGTTTGAAGACTAATACCTTCGGGTATTAGCCATTATTATGAAGATTTGAATGTTTGGTATTTGTTTATCTTGATTTCTTGATATATCGTTGAATGCTTGTTTATGTTTATCAATTTATACTTGTTTACGCGCTTTTGTATGCGACCTATCATTCAACTGGATCTAGTGAAACAGACCAAGCGAATCTAGAGTCCGTGATAACTCTCCATATAGTAATTTATACATCTAGAATCATAGGATCACAAATATTGTCCTTTTTAAATATTGTATAGGATCTGTCATTCAGGGCTTAACTAGTGTTTAAATCTGGATTTGCCAAATGGTTTATTCGTTCGTGTTGGACTAGTAGATGAACCTAGATAATTCAACAAATAACGTTCTGATTCATTGGATAGTTAGACATGTGGACTTACTTGTGATAAATTGATGCCATTTAAGACGGTAAGTGGGTAAAGTCTCTATGAGTAGGTTTAACAAGATTACCATTGCTTTAATCACTAAGATAGATTATAATCAGCAAAAATTGGATGTTTTATGCGGCATATGGTTTAATTATGTATTAATTATGATAGAATTAATATGTCTAGGTCTTAGGATGATGTAACGCCCAAGTCTTAAGAATGATATGCCACCACGAGAGAAGAAATCATTGCACTTAATAAACAAACCAACTTTCTAATCGGATTAATAATGGTTAATACAATTTTCTATCATAAGGCTCGACCGCTATTTTATCTTTTGTTAATTAGCTTGCGTGGGTTACAGTCCCTTGGATTGATACCAACCAAACCGTGCCAGTCTCTCAGGCTGGAAACCCCTTTTTCCCGTTAGAATTATGATTTAGATTGACATAGGTTTAGAATAGAATAGAATTAACATAGATTAGATAACCAAGATATTAATTAAATTGATAGATTCAACCTCGCTTCAAGTGTTCGATATCCTACTTACCACGAAACTACTACCGATCGGGTATACTGCCCGTTAAAGTGTTCTTTTTGGTTTAGTTGGCAAAATATAAATTTAAAACTTGAATCAATAAAATATATACCAAACAACGATACATCAGAATGCGACAAAAAGCAAGAAGAAGAAATAAACTTCAAGTTCAAAAGGGAAAGGGAAGAAGAAGAAGTTTTGGAATCAGAGGAGGATGAAGTGGTTAAGGAAGCAATTAACAAAAAGAAGAAAGAAGCTTCATGTTCAAAAAGGAAAAGGAAGAATGAGGTTAATAAAGAAGAAGATTTGGAATCAAGGGAGGATGAAATGGTTAAAAAAGTGATAAAGGTTAAAAAGGATATAGAACCATAAAGAGGGTGAATACGGTCTTCTTGACTTCTTCGAAGTTTATGAAACTTCAAGTCTCAAAGAAATCGAGTGGTGTAGTGATCCACTTAACAATAAGTATATATATATATAGAGTTTGGGTAAAATAAAAAAAGTCTTATAATAAAAAGGGTAAGATAACACCACATGCTGCCATGTGTCCCCTCCCCACCCCCTCCTTTTTATACTGTTAGGGGTATTTTCATCATTCTCATCCAACCTTATATAACCATTTTATTTTTCATTATTATCTTCCCTTTTCAACCCGATTCACATAGTTCCTCCATCTCCTCCTTCGATCCTCCACACCTTACCGCTACTCACCTCCGCCATCCCCACCGTTCTCCACGGTATCTTCACCATCGTTAACCACCGTTCATCATTATCTAATAGCTATTTTTGAAAATTCATTCATTAACCTTAATTCAAAGTCAACAAATTCAATAGCTATTTTCGATATGCCAATTGATTCATCATACTCTTATAAGTGTAGCTCGTTAAGAGTTAATGAATGTAATATCCTGGTTTAAATACCTAATGTTCATTTATGTGTTTTTATTGATCTAAGTATGTCATATTTAGAGTTGATTTAAATTTACATCATGTTTTCTTCTAGATCTGGAACAATATATAAAAAATATAGATACAAAACGTGTTTAAGAAGGTCGCATACAAGGTGTTTGATAAAATGTCTCAACTAGAGTTTATAACTGTGATGCGGTTGTATTTCATGTTATGATGCAGTAGGTTTTTATTTTAACTGTGATGCGGTAGGTTATTTATGTATGTATGTTTGGTTATTTGTGCGATGCACTTGATTTTGAACTAAGATGCAGTAGGTGTTCAGTTTTGTAATGTGCTTATTGAAAAGGAATAAGTTGTTTTATTAGCAAAGCTTAGAAAGATACATGATTTTAGCACATTCATATAAGTTGTTTAGAGTCGAGATAAGTTGAAAAGGAATGAGTTTGTTTTGTTAGTGTATTTAGAACATTCATCCAACATGTGTTTAAAAAAGTAGATGAAAAGCATGTATATGAAACTTTCACATTAGGTGTTTGATAAAATGCTCACATGATATTCTATAACTGTGATACGCTAGGGTCATACTATGATGCACTAGTTATGTATTGTGGTGGACAAGTTGTTTATACACTTTGTAATGCAGTAGGTGTAATGCAGTATGTGTTTGTGTATTAGGTTTTTTGTGTAATGTAGTAGGGTGTTTTACATGTCGAAAAGTGTATGTGTGTGTCTTTGTATGCATGATGCAGCTGGTGTAATTCAATGATGCAGTAGGTTCTTGTATGTGGTACATAAGGTTAGGCTAGCTCACGCGTAGGGTGTTTTACATGTCAAAAAGTGTATGTGTGTATATCTTTGTAAGCATGATGTAGATGGTGTAATGCAATGATGCAGTAGGTTCTTGTCTGTGGAACATAAGGTTAGGTTAGCTCACGCTTAGGATGTTTTACATGTCAATAAGTGGTTGTTTGTGTATTTGTATGCATGATGCATCTGGTGTAATGCAATGATGCTGTAGGTTCTTCTATGTGGAATATAAGGTTAGATTAGTTTACGCATAATGTGTTTTACATTAAGAAAGTATGTGTGAGTGTCTTTTTATGCATAATGCATTTGGTTTAAACTTTAAAGTAATGATATAGTAGGTGCTCATTTAGAAAGTGGCTATGTGTGTATATATATGTATGATGAGGTTGATGTAGTGTAGTGATGTAGCAGGTTCTTATATATGACATATAAGGTTAGGTTAGATCATGCGTATGTTATTTTACATGTTGAAAAGTGTTTGTGTATGTATTGTATGCATGATGCAGTGATGCAATCTGTTCTTATCTATGGCATCTAAGGTTTGATTAAGGCACACATAGGGTGTATTACCTGTCAAAAATTGTTTGTGTGTGTATTTATATGCTTAATGCAGCCGGTATAAAGTAGTGATGTAGTAGATGTTTTATAATGGATTTGTTTGCTCATTACAGATAGGAATAACAAAGAATAAGTAGACGAAAAACAAGAGGTGATTAGTAGACCTGCAATAAACAGAATAAGGATATATAGGATCAGAAAACAAAAGGAATTTGGTTGAAAAACTTTCTGCAACAAAAAAGAAGAATACTGTTAAAAGAGTTGCTGATGAGGAGTATACAGAAAGACGAATTGCATTAAAGGATTGCTGAATGCGTAATAAGGATTCTCGGACAATACTTGTGGATTGTTAAAAACAATGTTTTTATAATATTGCATTACTTTTGAATGATGTACCTAAAATCTTATGTGCTTTAAATTGTTATGTTTCATGCATTAACTACATTTATAATTGAATTACATATGAATCCCTGCTAGTACTTGAATTTCCTTTTAAGTATTAATAAAACTCAATGTTATAATCTACTGCATCACAGTGTATAAATCCACTGCATTACAATGTTATCTAATGCATTAGAATGAATAATCTGCTGCATCATAATGTATAAAACTACTGCATCACAATGTATAAATCTATTGCATCAACAATATTATTTTACTGCCTCAAAATATATAAATCTACTGCATCACAATGTTATCTACTAAATCATAGTGTAAAAATCTATTGCATCACAATGTATAAAATCTACTACATCACAATGTTATTTTACTACATCATGATGCACTAACAATAACACCATGATGCAGTAAATATTATGCATTAAATATGAATTGAAAAGATACTAAGGATATAAGTGGAGAACTATAATTTATAGACGTACTGCATCATGATGAACACAAAAGATACTGTAACCAAGATAATCTTCCATTAAAACTGTATGATATACCTTCTTTCTTTACAACTGAATCAGTGTTTTATTTGTAAAAGAAGGAAAAAAAGAAAAGAACATTCATTTTTGGCGTGTAGATTCTCTCAAATCAACTCTTTTTGGCAGATCTTGTTGCTTTTGTTTCTTCGATGTTGGTATTGAAATCAACTCTTTTTAGACACTATGATGCACCAACATATAATAGTGATGTAGTAAAAAAACACAATGATGCACTGGGAATATCACTTTGATGCAGTAACATATAAAAATAATGATATTTCATAAAACTAAGTTAATGTTGCATTGATGATCTGTATGCTATGTTTTTTTACAACTGAATCAATGTTATATAAACACAAACACCGTGATGCACTTGAAATGAAACTATGATGCATTAACAAATAATAGTGATGCATTAACATTATTACTATGATGCATTAGGTGTCTACTGCATCACTACGTTATCTACTACATCACATTATATAAGTATACTACATAATTATATTTATAAATCTACTACATTACAATATTAATCTACTTCATCACAATGTTAACTATTGCATCCCAATGTATGAATCTACTACATCACAATATATATATATCTACTGTATCACAACGTTATTTTACTGCATCATGACGTACTAAACAATAACACTATAATGCAGTAACTATGATGCATTAAATCTAAACATAAAAGATACTAGAGATAAAAAGTATGATGTACTACAAAAAGCAACCTACAAAAACATATATAAAAATTATGATGCACTACATAAAAATCACATATGCACCTGAAAAAATAACAGTGATGCAGTGTACAATACAAAAGCAACAAACTTTACACATTTCTTTCTATTTTCAAAATTATTTCTTAATCTGGTCTACTTGAGGAAAATCAACCAGAAAACTCAACATGATCAGATCATTGTCTCAACTTCTGTGGGAAACATAGTCTGGGTTATGTCTTTGTTGGATTCCATCGTTTAAGTCAAATAATGAGACATATCCTTCCAAAGCTCACACCACCTAATTCATCTTGGGGCTTCGGACAGCCAAGTGGCGCATGCATCCTAAAGAAAAAAAATATGACAATCTCTAAACTCTTGTAACTAGTATTTATTTCTGTTCTTGAAGCCGCACACATAATATTAGCAAATATGCAAAAATGTTGCAAACATAAGTCAAATATGAACAACAAGTTACAACCTACTGCATTACTATTCAAATTCAACCACATCACACACATAATAATCCATACACAATCATTTTCGCAAAAACGGCAAAGCACATTTAGCCTAAATAATGCATATGAAAAATAAGTTACAAGCTACTACATTATAGTTCAGTTTCAACAACATCACACACACAATTAGGCATACATTGTGATGCAGTAGAACAACATTGTGATGCAGTGGTATTATAAACATTTTGATGCAACTGTATTATAACACAATAATGCAGTAGAAAATACAGTGATGTAGTAGAATAGCATTCTCATACGCGAAACTCAAAACCTACTGCATCACAGTTCATATTTAAGTGCATTAAAATAAAACTATTGTATCATAAGATGAAATAAAACCGCATCACACATAATCATTTTCGCAAAAAACGCCAAGTCACATTTTAACTAAATCATCTATATGAACAATCTTAGAAACCTACTGCATTACAGACATTACTCTACCACATCACGGACAATAACAGACAAACATAATCAATTTCGGAAAAAAACGACAAGCCATATTTTAGACTAAATCATCTCAATGAAGAACCTTAGAAACCTACTGCATTACAGACATTACTCTACCACATCATACATAATAGCAGGCAAACAATTATATTCTACTGCAATGCAGTTACAGTTATATTCTACTATAATGGAGTTATATTCTACTGTAATGCAGTAGAAATAACAATAATGTAGTAGAAATACCAAAATACCAAAATATACTATGTGATGCAATAGAATTGAAATTGACATGCAATAGAGTATAACTATAATGCAGTAGAAATAAAACTGTAATGTAGTAAAACAATTATAAATACATTACATATATTATCTAATGCATTATAGTTACATTCTACTGCATTACTGTTCATTTTGAAGTATATTACAAATAGAATTAGGCACACACATTCATTTTCTCATAAGACAAACCACATTTAGCCTAAATCTTGCGTATGAACATCAACATATATCTTTATGACGCAATAGAATTTGAACTGACATGCATTAGGGTATAACTGTAATGCAACAAAAATAAATTGCAATGCAATAAATCACATTTAGCCTAAATCTTACCTATGAACATCAACATACATCTTACGACATTACTGTACATTTTCCAGAATATCACAAACAGAATCAGGCACACACATTCATTTGTGCACAAATGATAAACCACATTTAGCCTAAATCACCCTTATGAACAACACGTATAACCTACTGCATTACGGTTTATTTTTAGCACAACACACATATAATCAGGCACACATAATCATTTTTGCAGAACAATCAAACCACATTTAACCTAAATCATCCCTATCAATAACAAAAATAACCTTCTACATCTCAGTTTAATTTTTAGCACATCACACACATAATCAACCGCGCAAAATAATTTTTCCACATTTAGCCTAAATCATCCCTCTGAACACCAACAATAACCTACTACATTACAATTCATTTTCTAGTACATCACACACATAATCAAAAACTCACAATCATTTTTTGCACAAACGGCAAACCACATTTAAACTAAATCATGTCTATGAACACCAACAATAACCTACTGCATTACAGTTCAAATTCAAGTGCATTAAGCAAACAACCAAGCATACAAACACAATCGATTTTGGAAAAAACAACAAGCCACATTTTAAACTAAATCACCTATATGAACAACCTTAGAAACCTATTGCATTACGAGCATTATTCTACCACATCAAAGTCAAAAGCAGATAAACATAATCAATTTCCAAAAAAACACCAAGCCATATGTTAAACTAAATCATTTCTATAAACAACCTTAAAAACCTAATGCATTACAGGCGTTACTCTACCACATCACATATAATAACATACAAACAAAATTGATTTTGGAAAAAAACAAAAAGCCACATTTTAAACTAAATCACCTCTATGAACTAGGGGTGAGCAAACTGAACCGAAAACCGACCCGACCCAACAAACCAAGCCGAACCTAGCCGAACCGAGCTTATTCGGTTCGGCTTTCGGTTTTGGATATCTATTTCGGTTTAGTCGGTTCGGATCGGTTTTAGTTCGTTCGGCTCAAACCTGACATTTTAGTCGGGTTGAACTACTAAACCGAACCGAACCGAACTTATTCGGTTCGGTTTTGGTTTATATAGGGTTTATTCAGTTTGGTTCTCGGTTTGCAAAATCCCATTATTCAGTTTCGGTTCGGTTTTGGTTTTCTTCGGTTCGGGTGGGTTTCGACCCAATCCTCTCCCCTACTATGAACAACCTTAGAAACCTACTACATTACAGTTTAATTTCAACAATATCACACACATAATTAGGCACACAAAATCATTTTCACATAATCGGCAAAGCACATTTAGCCTAAATCATCCTTATGAACAGCAAGTTACAACCTCCTGCATTACAGTTCAAATTTAACCACATCACATACATAATAAGCCACACATAATAAATTTTGCAAAAATGACAAAGCACATTTAGCCTAAATCATCCATATGAATAACAAGTTACAAGCGAATGCGTTATAGTTTGGTTTCAACCACATCACACACACAACTAGGCATACATTAAGATGCAGTAGAACAACATTATGATGCAGTAGTATCATAAATATTTTGATGCAACTGTATGATTGTTGAGGTAAATTTACGTGGGCTGCTTGAGCTTGATAAAAGTGACCTCAGCGGTAATAAAGATCGAGTTCAGATTGGTTCCTCTAGAGCATAGTCCTTCGTCTCCTAGCTGAAAATAAGAAATAACACCGTTAGCTCTCCTTGTGGTGTGAGTTCGGGACCAACTTCGGTGTGAGAGTAAGTACAATGATTGTGAGATAAATGCAGAGAATGTAAAGTATGGCCTAAAAAGGTGTTGTGTTCCACCGTCTTGAGGAAATGAGCTCTCCCTTTATACCAATTAGGATTCGCTACAAGACATAACCGTGGGGCTCTCTCTTGGTACAACTTGTCGGCTACGTATCCCTTCAAGGACAGTGGTCCTTCACAAGGACTGTACCTTTGTCTGATTGTCCTTTGATACTGCTGCATTAAGACAAAGCTAATAACTCCGGACCTGATATGTCCTTCGACATACCAGCTTCTCTAGAATTCTAGTGGTGACTCCGGACCTGAGTTGTCCTTTGACAAGTTAGCATCTCTGGAGCATTTGTTTAGTTTAGCCCGTGCTAGTTTGGCAGAAGTATCTAAGCCAGTTTTATCCTTTGGATGTTCCGGGGGAGGCTATACCTCATCATGTCCCCCTAGTCTAGTATTTACCAAGCTAGCTTGTCAGTGCTAGACTTTAATGTACCTTATGTTATTAATGTTTATGCTTTTATGGATGTGGCTTGTTTTTTGGCCATATATTTTCTTTACAACGTGCCATGTGATAACTTTCCAACCGTCACGCCCTTTCCTTCTTTCCCTATAAATAGCAGCCTCCTTTTTTATTTTTCACTTTATCCTTGCTATAGTAAAAAACACACTGTTTCCGGAGCTATCATCTTTGTTTTCTGTCGCTGCTTAATTTGCTCCGGACTTTTCCCTTTCCTAGGTACCTCTTTCTTTCCTTCTTACTTTTTCAATTATGGCTAAAAGGGTATGGATTTGTACCATTCTCGACTCATCCAAGATGATCTGAATGATTTAATCATTAAATATAAGATACCCCGCAATCTTCACCCTCGGCTTCCCTTCGAAGAATTTTTGATGTCCGAGCTTTCGGATGATGCCATTGGTATTTATCATTGGATGTTTGATTTTTCTGGTGTTCGAATTCCTTTTTCATCGTTCCTCCTGGCCCTCATCAAACATTACAGGGTTCACTTCTCTTAGTTGGGTCCTCTTGGTCTTAATAAGTTGATTACCTTCAAGGTGTTGTGTCAGTCTTTGCAGATAGAGCTGACGGTAACCTTGTTTAGGGTTTTCCAGACTTTGTGCAAACAAGGTAATTGGTTTTCATTTGCCAAGCGCCGTGCCCCTTCTTCGGTCTGTATTGATGACAACCATTCTTGCATGAAGCATTGGAAGAGTGGCTTCTTTTTGATTGATCAGCGGGCTATTCTGGGTGCTATGGTTTGAAGAAATCCGGACATAGCTATTGACGATCCAAGACCTGTTACTGGTTCTTTTAACATGGCTGATGTGCGTCGTTTGAGCACTCATGTTGTAAAGCTTAGGGATATGCCCGAGGGTGTGTTAGTTTTATCTGGGTTGAGTCGTTTGGAAAAGAGTCGTTTCTATGATTGGTGTCGGGGTGCCGATTGGTAATCTTTTGCTTATGTGCTTGCATTTATTATTGTTTTTCTTTTTTGCAGTTATGAGCATTCACGATTTTCTCTGCCTTCTTGAGTGGACCGGTGCTGAGGTCCAAGAGGAGCCCCATTTGGATGTTAGGCCAACCCTTCAAAGGCTTTCCTTTTATTTCACTCCTCCTGCTGCGGCCGATGTTGTTATTCCTGAACCTACTCCTGAGGATCTTGCTGTTGGTACCCCTAGTTCCAAGATTGTTGCTAAGGCTGAAGCTACTCAGAAGCGAAAGGCCTCTATCTTTTTTATGGTGCCGCGTTCAAGCCAGGTTGCTAAGTGTACTAGTCTGCCTTGGCTCAATCGTCCGGTAGTATTACTCGGCCTAGTTTGTTTGTAGGTGACTCTGATGATGAGAGTGATGGTGATGATGATTCTTGTGTTGAGATTCCGTTGGTTACCCTTTTGTTCTGTGGATTTGATCCCTCTTCAGGAACAGGGTCGGGACGCTCTGTGCTCCTACCTGCCTGAAGGCTCTAACACCCAAGGTAATTGTTTTTTATTTCTAAATTTTTCTTCCCTGTCTTCTTTCTTTGTCTTATTGTGTTTTTATTTTGCATATTCTCAAGGTAAGGGCATTATGCTTGATGATGTTGTTGCACCCTCTGGTGGTGTAAGCCAACCGAGATCGTCCTCCGGACCTGCTTCCTCATTTAGGGATGTTTCCGGTGATGCTATTCATACGGACTTCTTCCCCTTTTCTGATGGTCCTTATTATGCCACTTATCCTGAGGATGGTGTTGCTAGGAACTGTGAGTTTACTCGGGAGGAGTAGGATGCTCCATATCAACCTACATTCGGAGTTCTAACAAAGGAGGTCTTTAAGGATCCTGCTGTTTGCAAGACTATTGTTGATCAGTTTCCCACACCATGAGAGATGGTCCGTGTTAAGAGTTTGTCTGATGATCAATTGACTGTAAAGATGAGTGTGTTGCATTGTATGATGATGTCACATGGTGGTGAGCTTCTTTCTCGCTATTGTGGGTTGAATCAATCTTATCATGAGTACGTGTTATCAACAGGTTCCCGGCTAAAGGGTTATGAGGAGAAGGTTGCTAGCTTCACTGTGTCGGAACTTTAAGTGTCTACCTTGAAGAAGCAGGTTTCTGGACTTAATGATAAGCTTGCTACCTCCGATGCTTCTTTTTCCAAGTCCAAGGCCAAGAGGAAGGAGAAGAAGATAAAGATTAAGTCCCTTACTAAAAGTCTGGATAATTTGCATTCTAAGGTGGCTCGTCTTTCCACGCTCTTAATCAAGCTACTATTCTTGAAGCTGAAAGGGATGAGGAGATTCTTTGGTTGAAGGCTATAAAACCTCAAAGGGTATGTATTATTGTAATTGTAATTGTGTTTTGTACATTCGATTGTATATGTATTTATACTAATACCATAGCTACAGACTTAAGCAACCTATCTAACTAATGGGTACGGCCCATCTATATAATTGGGCTGGTTCTCATCTATTTTGTTCTAACATGCCTCGCAAGCTAAGGTACGGGCAACACACTGTAGCTTGGATCTAGACAAGAGGAATCAACGGAGTGGTAATGGCTTTGTAAAGATATATGCAATTTGATCATGTGTAGATATATGTTGAACTCGGAGATCTCCTTGAGCAACCTTTTCCCGAACAAAGTGATAGTCTATTTCCACGTGTCCTGTACGCGCACGGAAGATAGGGTTAGCTGACAAGTAGTGCCCAGATGGTCACAACCATAATATTAGAGTTGAAGATGAATGGTATACCATGCTAATGAAAGAAGGCTTGAAGACATGTAGCTCAGCTAACGTGTTAGCAAGGGCTTTGTATTTAGCTTCTATAGAGGAACGTGAAACCGTACGTTATTTACGAGAGGTCCAGGATATAAGGTTTGAATAAAGATATATAGCAAATCCCCCCGTAGACCGTCGATCATCTGAATCTCCAGCCCATTCAGCATCTGAGAAAGCTGAAATCATAGCCATAGTAATATTCCTCCTTTTTTTACTAATGAAGAGTAATTTCTGGTGAATAGTGACCGATGAACAGTAAATCTGTGAATAGTACTTTTTGTTTTTTTTTTGTTTCTTACGACTGCAGCCGGCGGCAGCAACGGCGAGGTGATGAGAAGTGTAGGGTTGTTGTGGCGGCTGAAAAATTGACCGGAATTGTGTCAGAAAAAAAAAGGGTTTAGGGTTTTGGCTCTGATACCATATAAAACCTCAAAGGGTATGTATTATTGTAATTGTAATTGTTTTTTGTACATTGGATTGTATATGTATTTATACTAATACTATAGCTTACAGACTAAGCAACCTATCATAACCTAATGGGTACGGCCCATCTATACAATTGGGCCAGCTCATCTAGTTTGTTCTAACAAAGGCTACTCCACCAGAATTTTCTTCCTTCTTTCGAGGACAATTCCAGGGTTTGGTCCAGAAGTTTCTTGCTTTGGATGAGTTTAGTAGAGTTCAAGGTGAACTCTTGTCATTGGCTGCCAGTGCTGGATTTGAGCGTGGGTTGAGTATGCATCAGACTGAGGATGAGTTTGCTGATGTGCTAAAGAAGATGGTTAATTTCATGCCTGGTGCGCGGGATAGGTTGCTGATGCACTCCCCATTGTTGCTCCAACTGAATATGCTCTTTCTTAACAAGACTCTAAGATGTGACTGAACCTCTATCGGTTATCCTTCAGCTTGAACTTGAGAAATTGGCTCATCCGGCCAACGTCCCCACTCCAAGGGATACTCATGCTTATCCTCCTATTGTAAAGGAGTCGACTATGACACATGTTTCCCAATCCTTGGAGTTGTCTGTAATGCTGTCCCTGCCTCTTCTGTTGTTGCTTAGGAGCGGAATGAGGAGTAGGTGTATGTTGCGGTTGATGGGTCGGACCTTGAGTTAGTTATAGTGGGGAGTTTTTTTTCCCTCTAGTCTGGTGGTGCTTTGTGCAGGGGGTTTCTGTATTTGGATGATTGTCGCTGAATGGGTGGCGGGTAGAGTCAGAGCGTATTTCCTCTAGCCCTACTGATGTTGTGGTGGCCCTTTTTGTTGATGGGAAAGGTGATGTTTTGATTCCCTCTTCTATTGCTGGCGAAGAGGCTGTTATTAACTCCTTTGGAGTTTAGACTTAGTTTTTCCTTTCCCTTTTTCTTTTCTTTTTTTGTAAGTCCATTTTCTGTTAGGGGAGGGGCGCGTGGTATGTCAGAGAACACTTGTTGCTCCGTGCTTGGGGCAAACTGACTGTAGATGTGTTGTCTATCCAGCAGATCCTGAATCATGCCACCCGCCCTAAGCCGAATGGCTTCCTCCCGGGACCTTTAGTATAGCTGGTCAGGCCTTTGTAGGTTCAATGGGTTGTATATTGATTTCTGAAGCAGACATCATGCTATTATGCCCAGCCCTTGAACTTGCTTGGTTACTAGCTCGTTAAGTATTGTTTTACTTTCTTTGTATAACCATCGATTATGTTCGGATGATTGTATTGCCGCATTCGTTCTGCTTGTAATAGGTACATTGTAATATAATTTCCTTTTTAATATAATCTACTCTTTGGTACGCTGGCTTGTTTCTCATAGCTTGTTTGCAATGTTTATACGTTCGTATCTAGCACTTTAGCATTAGTTTATGCCCCAAAACGCCTTATGTTTGCTCCTGATATATGTTTTTTGTATGATCCGAACGATTACATCTGGACCACCTTATACACTAGAGCAAATGTTTATTAGCTATGTTCATATACATTACAACTTCCTTGTGTTTCCTTCCTCCCTTGTTGTTATATGTTCTTTCTACAATGTTGTTGTTCATCAGAGTCCCTTGCTCGGAAGGAGGGATCACTGTGTCTCCTCCTCCGGACATATGCTAAAGTTTTCATGTTTTAACTTTGCATTCCTATATGTATTTCGTGTTTATAGGGTAAGTGTGTTCCTTTACTAATATCCGGAGGTAGCGAGCCATCCGGAGCTTACCATGCTTCGTGTTTGCATCATTGTTACTTATCCAAAAGAATTTGACTTTATCATGCTAAGGTAAAGATCAAATACTTAAATATAAAAATAGAAGGGCCCTATGAGGTAAGCTAACACTTTGAAAATGGCTACCTCGGACGGGTTACATAGTGCTATTATACATATTCTACAATTACAAGTCCCTTCAGTTACTCATACTAGCTTTACGGTTGTAGTTTGGTTTTGTTCATGGTGCATTGTTTGTTGTTTTCCCTTTCTTGCTGCTGATTGTCTCTTCTATCGATGGTCTTGTTTTGATACCTAACGATACTTCCTGGTTGAGGCATTCCAGGTTTATGGTTGCCAACCCTGTTAACACTTTTACTTTTAAGTTTAAGATTTTTGGGAGATGTGTGATTCAGAACTTGTGGAATAGGACCGTTGCATCCCTAATTTCCTTTTTGCACCTTCTTTCTTGTTCCGTTGCCGGCGTATGGTTGCCTTCTACCTGAGCAACCAATGTTAATGAATCAATGAAGACATGCAAGTCCTTCATTCCTTGATTAGCGAAGGCAGCTAGTCCTGCTAATAGTACTTTATAATCCATGGCATAGTTGGATGCTTTAAACTTCAACCAGATGACATACGAATACATCTTTTCTTCGGGGTTGACCAGGATAATTCTGATGCCCGAACCTTCTTCAATTGCTTCTTTACCTAGGTATAATCTCTAGGCCCTTGGCGTCGAAGTTGATTTTGTGTGGAGTTTCTTGCTTAAGTTGAGCGTTCCCCCTTCGTTTGCATTTGGTATCTTTTCTACTTGCTCTCCTTAACCAAAGAACTTCCTTATCACTGACTCTTCAACCTCCTTTCTTTGGATGTACGAGATGTCGTATGTACGTATCTCGGTAGCCCATTTTCCCAATCGTCCTTCTCTTCCAGAAAGCTTTAGTGTTTCTTCCATTGGTCCATCGGTTACCACTTTAACCTTATGCTTTCTAAAGACTGTTCTCAGGGATCTTGCTGTGTGAATTAGTGCTTGTACCCTTTTTTCTGTTAGGGTGTAGCATATTTCCATTCCTTGCAGTGGTCGGCTTACATAGGAAACAGGTATCTGGGTTCCTTCCCACTCTACTAATAGCACGAAGCTTATTGTCTC